>JAVQJG010143768.1:0-20694 GCA_036024015.1 Craterocephalus amniculus
TTATTATTATTATTATTATTATTACTGTCTCTGCAAAATGTGCACTATTAACACATATGGTTATGATTTAGGCTCATGTGACTTTGAGGATCATTCCTGTGGCTGGAATGACACCAGTAATCCCTCTTACCGCTGGATGTGGCAGATGGCAAACATCACCTCCGTACCTGGACATGACCACACCACAGGAACCCCCAATGGTAATCATTATTATTAACTACTTTGTTAGTAATAAATCTGAAATGGATGCAACTGTGAGTTAGACTTTAAGTGCTTTATTTGATTATAAGATCCTGCCTGTGATAAGATAACTGGATTTTTGCCTGCTGGGTACAGGACATTTCATGCATATAGACGGTAAACAAGAAGCTGGCCTCTTCTCGGTAGCTAATTTGGAGTTGTCTATTGACCGTGTGGCTGCTCTGGGATGCCAGATCAGGTAATAGAGACGAAATTAAAGATATTTGTTCCCCAGTTCGGTTCGGGTGCATGTCTTTATATTTTATGTCTGTTTATATTTTTGAGCTTTTGGTACCATATCAAGGACACATCCTCGTCATTATCATCACTTACATTAAACATGATCAGAGGAACAGACGTGAGAAAACTGCTGGAGATTTATAAGGGAAAAACAAATAGCTGGGAGAATGCCACAGCCTTCATTGGTAACCAGCCAGGAGGATATAAGGTCAGTAACAACTCCTGTGCAACTATAACCTGTCCAGAAATACTGCTTCTTTCAAACTTTTTACTAAACGTATGCATTTTATGTGTATATAACTTTCACTTTTTCACATTTGCATGTCACACTGTTTTAGTTTTAATGATCTTTATTTGGTCTTAATCGCACTTCAATTTTATTGTTTGTTTATGTTTATTTCAATAACACCATATCAATAAAGAAGCCTAGATTTCATTGTTTTATTTCACATTATCTTTGATCAGGGTGGAATGGGCTCCCAGCTGGAATCAGAACAAGGAAACGCATCCGTCCATGCTGGAACAAGTTTTACTTTTATAAACCACATCATGCCAACCCATAACAGCTTTTATTTGTATCCAAACACATCTCTGAGTACTTTTCTGTGTCAGAATATATTAATATGAATATCTGTTTATAAGACGTGAGCAGTTTAAGCAGAGAAACAGAAGAGTTTAAGCTTTAAAATGTGCTTAATTAGTATCAAAAATATGTAACATCTGACAAATGCAACTGCTGGCACAACTGAAGAGACACAGAGGTTATATTCTACGGCATATCATTTCAATGGTTTGTTTTTGTTAAGATTAAAAATGAAGATGCCTTTTACTTAAGTTCAGTGTATATACTGTATTTAGGGAGGGAGGGACTCAGCAAACTCAGAACATTTACACGTGGTTCTTCTTTGGCTAACAAGAACTTACAGTATATTTAGATCAACACAAAGGTTTTGAGTAGAAAAATTTATGTTTTTCTTTGATTTGGATTCCTACTTTTATTTTTATATTTTTACACATTACTCCTAATTGACTATGTCAAACCATTATTATCGTTTTTTAACATCACCAGTTTTGGTCAATGGGAGGACCCGGTGAGAACAATGAAGAAACGATGTATTACTTTTGAAGTGGCTGAAAATTTCATTGATATCTTCAACCAAACTCCTGCTCAGACCCTACCTGTTGTGATTCTATTGTCGATCATTTTGACAGCAGATTAAAATCATCAAATAATCAGCAGCTCCGCTTAGAACAAAAACTGTACAAAGCAAACCGCAACTACCTTGGAGAAACAAGGACATTGCAGATCTTGAACAATAATGCACCAGAGAGGGAGGCCAATGGAGAAAGAAAAAACTTACCGTTCTTTGATAATGCATTGAAATTCACAAAAACATACTACTTTTCAAATCTCATAACTGACAATAACAACAACCTAAAATTCCTTTTTAAACCCATTGATCTTTTGATAAATGCTGGTCCTAACAAGTCCACCATGCCACGATCAGCTGCTACATAGGAGGGCTTTGCAGGCCACTTCAGAAATCAAATTGTCCCCATTAGATCAAATCTTTTACCCCAACAAAGGATTGATTTTAACTTACCAGAATTATCCATTTTTCCTGAGGAAATACTGGAGAGTTTTGTCCTGGTTGATGCAAAGATGCTTGGTCAAGTATTCTCCCAGCTAAATCCATCAACCGACCTTTTAGACCCCATCCCCACATTGTTTTTAAAAGCATTTGATGGTTTCTTTGAACATTTTGAACTGCTCTCTTGAGATGGGTGTTTTTCCATAAGCACTCAAAATGGCAGTGGTGAGGCCCCGTCTGAAGAAGAAAAGTTTAGATTGACAATTGCAGGCCAGTTACCGTTTTTTAAGTGAAATTAAAGAAAAAGTTGTTTTTATTCAATTACTGCAGAACTCAGCCGGACGTGTTCTGACGAGGACCAGGGGCCGGGGACACATTACACTGGTTCTAAAATCGCTGCATTGGCTTCTCGTGCACTTCAAGATTGATTTTAATGTTCTTTTAGTTTTTTATAAATGTCTTAATGGTCTTAGGCCTTCTTATTTATCCGACCTGTTCTTAAACTATGAGCCCTCGCAGACCGTGAGGTCCTCAGGGACTGGCCTTCTGGTGGTTCCCAACATCCAGACCAAAGCCCATGGCGAGGCCTCAATTCGCCATTTTTGGTCCCGCCTTTGGAAGGCCCTGCTTTTAACTAAATTTTATTCCTTTTTAAGCTTTTTACTTATTCATTTGCTTATTTATTTATTTTAAATTGCTTATTGTTTGTGTTTTGTATAATTCTGCTCTCAACATTAAGCAGCCAATTTATATAGAAGTAAAGATTAAAAATCCTGAAAAAACAAATACTTTGATTGTAAGCCTTTAATAGAAACATAAAAGCATGCAAATCTTTATTGGACCTAAATGTAAAACTTAGATAAGTTGTAAAGATTAGGGGACAATTAATTACAATACACTACAGAACCGTTCCCACATTACAGAGAAATATCTTGGGCAACCGAAACATTTACCTAAAGGTTTATGTTATACTGTAGTGGTATCAGAACAGAACTTCTCGGGTGACCACATGACAACCAAAATGAACTTATGGGAAACATTTCGTCATCTACAGTAACAGTCAATGTGTCTGTACTCTGGGATTTTCCAATCAGAGCCAAAAAGTGAGTTTATCCTTGGTGTGTTAATAGCTATATCCAATGATTCAATTCAATTCAATTCAACTTTATTTGGAAATTTACAACAGTGTCATCTCAAGGCGTTTCACAGACGATCAATGATGCACTGGATCACTTCATCAGTGACGTTTCCTAAGCGCATCAGGGACTTTGGGTCTTGCAACATCATACACCATCGCTCAGACAACCCAGCTGAGGCCGATCAAGCCCCTACCTGTGTCCCAGTAGCAATGACTCTCTTTGTGACTCTGTGGTGGACTTAATTGCTCACTTGATGGCAACTTCTATGTAATTACAGTACAATATTTACATCGCTGTCTTACTTCATTAAGGTTTAAAATTAAAAAGATGATTTTGACTGATATTGATATTCTAAATGCACATACAGTTCTTCTCTTTGTACAGCTGAAGTTTTCACACGAACCGTCATTTATGAATGCCGAGGATGTTATGCTGGATGATATCATCTTTGAGTACTGTGGAGACGAAGGCATCCCAGATGGATCAGAGCACCTCTCATGTGATTTTGAAAATGATACCTGTTCGTGGTACTATGACTACACAGCAAGTCTTCTGTGGAAAAGGACTAAGAGCATGTTTACTGACATAACTGGAAATGGTGAGCATCCAGCTGATTGTTCTCACGAAGAAACTGAGAGAAGAAAGTTATCTCTTCAAAAATTGTGTGCAAATGCTTTACACTGCTAGCAACAATCTAAAGTGTTTTTTTTTAGTTCCCCAAATGCAGTCTCAGTTACAATAAGTTCTGTCTCTCCTTCTTCCACAGGCTACTTCATGATTATAGAAAGTGCGTACAACCTGAACACATCATCAGCAGCCAGACTCATCAGCTTCCCTCAACCTGCGGGTCAGATCCTATGTGTGAGCTTCTGGTATCACATATTTGGAAGCAGCATAGGTGTGAGCCTCACCGTGCACAATTACACTTACATGTATAGACAAAATGAAATCCCGATTTTTTTTCCCTTTTTTTTTCCACAATGTTCTTTTGATATTCTCTTGTTTTTAGGCTCATTAAAGTTTATCACAAAGCATTCTGGAGAACCAGAGACAGTTGTGTGGATGAGGAGTGGCACTCAGGGAAACAAATGGCGGTTTGTAGATCTTACCTTCAACAGCGATCAACCAACACAGGTAGTCTTATTGCTCTTTACCGTGCACATTCAGACTTGTGGTTTTATTCCATTGTGACTTTCTGTGGTCTTCATGTGGTGAAATCCCCACTAATGATAATTCCAACTACTCTCCAGTTTATTATAGAAGCAGTGATTGGAGGTGACCAGGGCAGCATAGCCATTGATGACATACTGGTAACCAAGGGTTTAAATGGCTCTTGTCCGGCTGAGAGGGAGTGCACCTTTCAGGGCTCCCTCTGCGGACTTCAACCCCAACCATCTACAAGCTTCAGCTGGAACCGCATCACCGGGGCAACCCAGCCAGCGAGCTTATCAGGCCCCTCCGTGGATCACACTCTGGGGACAGCACAAGGTTGGATACTGCAATCTGCACCTGATCTGGACTAGCAGAGGTTTTCAGCGCTCGTCATCACACCGATTTCTCTGCAGGTTATTTCCTGAGTGCTGAATTGTGGAAGCACCCGGTGGGGTCCACAGTCGCCATGATGACTGCTGAAATGGAGCCCACCCCTTCTGATGGGGAATGCTTGATGTTCTGGTACTACATGGAGGGAAGCAATGTGGGCGAACTGGGCATTTACCTTCAAACTGCTGACAGCCACAAAAACTCCACTAAGCTGTGGACCAGAAGAGGAGATCAGGGGACGCACTGGAGGCACGGAAGAGTGACTCTTATCAGCCCTGATAGCAGTTATCAGGTAGGCACACTTACCAATGTAGAATCAAGCTATCACATGATGATTTCCAAGTAATTACACAACTTAAAAAGAATCTTGATACATATTTGTTTTTGTCTTTGCTCAAACTTTGCTAACATATGTTTGATGTTTTTTTATAGTTTATCCATTTTCTTTATTCCTTCATTTTTACTTTTATATATGAGTTACTTTAGTTAAAGCACACTCTGCTGGTGTGGCCTGATCTGTTTCACTGACTCGTCCTGAATTTCTGAATGCCCACATGGTTGTGATACTGTTTGCATTTTTTCTTAATTAAATCAATTAAAAATTAGATTTAATTTTTTTTTTTTAAATAAATCAAAATATTAAATTAAATTAAATTAAATTAAATTAAATATCTTCTGTATCTTTTAGATATGTAAACTGAATGTAATCCAGGCCAAACATGACCTTGGTCTCTTTTGGTTTTGACTTTTTTTTATTAATAAAATCTATTTTGTTGAATGAATGAACACCAAATAGTGAATCCATAAAAAAACCTTATTAGTTATACTTTGAATAACAGGTGATTTTTGAAGCCATAGCGGGGGAGGGAGGGAGAAGAGATGTGGCAATTGACGACCTCATGGTTCTGAATGGTGCCTGTCCTCCGACAGGTTAGTTGACCCCTTTAAATGTCTTTTTTAACTTTAAAGCAATTGTGACTGGAAGCTGATCATTACTGTGTGCATGTTTATGGTTAATCTGTGATCTCTCTTGAAGGTTTTTGTGACTTTGAGATGGACTTCTGCTTTTGGGTCAACAGTCCACCAGTGGAGTCGGGCGTGGAGTGGGACTGGCTCTCAGGTGAAAGTCAGGGTCATTATTTTGTTCCAGGGAGAGATCACACCACAAATTCTGCTTTAGGTGAGTCAAGCCACCACAAAATTACTTTAAGTAGTTGAGCAGGATAGTTTAGGTTTTATTCTTTTATTACTCATTATACTCTACCAGTTTACCTAAACTTTGAAACGATCAATGCCTGGGAGCAGTTTTTGTACAGTAGTGCAAGCTCTGGATTTGCTTTCTTCCACATGAAATTTATATTTGTGTTAATCTTTCCTTACTGTACTACGTCCTGTTTTGTGTTTCATGTTTTATTTATTTGGGTGGGTTTGTATGTTTTATTTTCTTCTGACAAAAACAATAAAAATTCAGAACAGAAATAATGTTGTTGATATTTTTATCATGTGCTTCATTTCCACAGGCCACTTTGCATTTTTTCATCACTCTGAATCTAATGAAATAAAAATTGCCCAACTGGAGAGTGAGACTATGGAGGCTGTAGACCGAGCCTGCCTGGAGATGTGGCACTTTGCAGAGTCATGGTCTTGGAACAGTAAGACCTTTAACATTTAATTTACAGCATAAACCCATTTTCAGGTTTATTACAGGTGTTATTTCTGGGGCAGCTGAGGCTTCACATCAGTTAACGTCACAGGAAGGTAGACACATGACATTACATACTGTTATTAGCACTAATGCCAAACTGTAATAATATCTGGCTCCTCCAAATGAGAGAAAATAATCTAGCAGACCTTTGTTTTGAGTATCTGGAGTCCTGGTACAGAAACAACTACAGCTTAACCTTCCTTTATTCATTGTGGAGGATTACATAAGATGTGGGGTTATATGTTGGAATATTTGCAAGATAACCCAGAACATAATACTTCTATGTTAAAGCACTCTAAAGTACCAGTTGCTTTAATTGGTAATTTCATATTAGTAAATGTGGTCTTGCTGATTAAAATTTTTAAAAAACTTGCCTTGCCTTGTCTTGTTTTGAAAACTGTTGCTGCAGACTTACTCTGTTCTAATCATTTAAAATGTTTGATGCTGGTCTCTTGTAAGAAAAATTGTTTTTTGAAGAAATATTCAGAGATTTTGCTCTACTTATGATTGATTTCGGTGCTTTCAGGGCCATCTGACATTACACTAACAGTGTTTGTCAATGAGGCGGATCAACTGCGTCCTGTATGGAATTCAAGTGGTTACACAAATAACACATGGATCCTAGACAGAGTGGATTACAGCGCGCCAGGTCCACACCAGGTTGAACTGATATTATATAATAATTTACTGCTTTGATAGGAAGAGGCATCTCATTGATTAAAAAAGAATAGTTTAAAGCCCAAAATAAAATGTAATTCTTAATTTCAGATTGTCTTACAAGCAATGCTTCCAGCTTCAAAAGAAGGAAGTTTTTCGCTGGATGATGTTCACATCATCAGGGGCAAGTCTTGTGATGACATCAACCCAAACACAACGCCAAATCCTCCTACCACGACCACTACTGCTCCTCCTTCTGCCATGGACTGCACGTTCGAACAAGGTGATGCTGAGGAAATATTTCTACTAGGTGTCAAACTTGTCTAAGTTCAGGGGACACATTCAGCACAAGTGAATCTCCAGTGGGCCAGACCAGTACAATAACTGCATTATCATCTAAAAATTACAAAACTCCTCATTTTAGTGTTAAAATGCTAATATATGTATAATCAAGATGTTTATATTTAATGCATTAAACTGTAGGAAAACAGGATGAATAGGATGGACTGCTTTCTGGATAAAATTAAGTGAGGTTTTAACAATATTTGAACTTCTTTTAGAGATTTTATTTTTCTTGTTTTCGATTTTTATTGCATCCTGTGCTTGTAATAAATTTTTTAATATATCTATCAATATAAAAAATAAATTAAAACTTATAATTCTTAAGTTTGAAAAAAATGTGTGTACAATTTAATTTGTATAAAACCAATATTATATGTGTATATTTTTTTTATTATATTTTATTTATATTCATTCATTTACATATTTTCTTCCTAACTTACACATTTTACAACCTGCAGATCACAATGGATCTAAACAATCACAAAACTTTCTATCCCAGGTGTAAAAAATCTAGTATTTTGCATTATGATTAGAATAACTCTTACCAAATTCATCCAATGGGCCATATTGGACCCTTTGGCCAGCCGGTTTAGCCCCCCTGGCCACATGTTTGACACCCCTGTACTAGATGGTGAAATACCTGTGTATTTTACTTTTGCTCAGTTTGCAAAACAAATTAGTGAGCCAACTTTGAGATGTCAGATGAATAATTCTTCTGAATTTAGATCATATATTTTTGTATCTTTTTCACTCATACACAGGTCTGTGTAACTGGTTCCAGGAGGTCAGCAATAACGTGAACTGGAGTCTCAGCAGTGGACTTGAAGTAAATGGACAATGGGATGGCCCACAGTATGATCACAATCTTGGAAATAATCAAGGTATTGCCTGTGGATAATGATATAAACACACTCACAAGCTATTTCAGTCATGTTTTTCTTCTGGTCTCCTTTTTATTCTGCCAAGGTTTCTTTTTACTGCTGAATGGATCTGGATCTAAAGATGGCGAGAAAGCTGTCATCTCTGTTCCTGTTACTGATCTCGGGTCTCAAACCTGTGTCAGATTTTGGTATTACATGCTTGGGCCTTCAGTATCCAGCCTGGATCTGCTGGTTCAGACAGTATGTACCCAACTTACACTGCTACAAAACCGATGTTGATTACGAAAAAATTTTCATCCGAAGTTCTCTTTTTTCATTTTGTTTTAGAAATCTTCTGAAGTGTTACTGTGGACTCGTCAGGGGACTCAAAATCCAGAATGGATAAGTGCTCAAGTGACCATCAGCATGAATGACACAATAAAGGTAACGTTAAAGTTTATCTTCATCTGTGTTCCCTTGTTTATTAATGTTAACACCATGTCATCGCTGTAAGAAAAGCCGTTGTCGGCCCCTCTGTGTTCAAGTTAACTTGTTATCAGATCCCAACAATACCGGTCCATCCATCCATCCATTGTCTTCCGCATCAGCAACCATTATCAACTACTTTTGTAACTTATTGATTGGTGATATAAGCTTTTGAATGAGCAGATTTATAATGACACAAAATTTGTTCACACATTTGCACATGAGTGTGCAAATTTGCATTAAACCCAAACAGAATAGAGAGAACTTTTTACCGTAGCTGTAATAACTTTTAGATATTTTTTAACCAGTAAAGTATGTTTTCTTCATCTTGGTTTTCTGTATTATATACATATTTTTTTCCATTCATCCACAGATCGTGTTCAGTGGCCACAGAAACATCCACAGCCGAGGGTTCATAGCAATAGATGACGTGACAGTGAGGCAGGGAGTCTGTGATGATCAGAGTATGTAAACACTGATGGAAACCGGAGGCCAAAATACGCTGGCGATTGATTTATTTTGCCATTTTCCTTTTCCATGTTAGACATTTGTGGGTTTGATTGGGACTCGTGTGGCTTTGAGAATGGTGTCAGTCACAGGGGTCGCTGGGATCGTACAAGGGGAACAAAAGATCATGTGGACCACACCTATGGGACAGAAAATGGTGAGAAGAAAATACCTTTCAATAAATGTATTTTCAGAAAAAAAAACTTGAGACAAAATGCCCTTGCTTTTCCTTTTAGCTGCAGTGTTGCAGCACATGTTCTGTACTTTTGATTGCATTGTGGTTGGAATCAGCAGCCCTTCATTCAGGTTGGTAAACAAGCAGAGAAGAAAAAAGCATGTTGTTTTAATAGATATTTCATTTTTGTAGGTTTCTACATGTCTGTGATGCCTCCAAGCTCTACACAGTCTGAGGTAGCTGAGCTGCTCACACCAGAGTTCCCCTCAGCAGCACAGATGTGTGTACGTTTTTGGTACGTACAAACATTTATACACAGTTGTCTCATTAACATGCTAATATCCATCCATCCATCCATCCATCCATCCATCTATCCATCCCACCATCCATCCATGTATCTATCATTCCCCTCAGCTGATGTTGGGTCATGGAGACAAGAGAAAATAAGTAAGGCACAGAAACCCTACCCTGATGTGTCCCCAGAAAGGAGGGGATAATCCCCCCAGGAAGTTTTGGGTCTGCCCCGGGGTCTCATTCTTGTATGCGGCATCTGTAAAAACCTCCAGGAACTAAGTAACTCTTTTCAATAGGGGAAGCGGCAGGTGCTAGGCTAAGCCACATGTATGAGATCTTCACCTGATCCTACAGGCTGAGCCTTCCACCAGAAGCACATCTCAGCTGTTTTTATCCCCTTCTTTTGGTCAATATAAAAAATGACTATAAGTGAGGGTTGGAACAATTATAGACTTGTTAGTTTCGGTTCATAGTTGGAAATGGTTTAGAGCCATAGATTTATACTGCAGCTTCTTCTCCTTCTTCTTTGTACCTTTTTTTATTTATGGCACTGTAACAAAATAACAAATAACCAGTGTGGGATATGGAATACCCTACAGCCTTACCATCAAGATCCTTCCAAGATCACAGCCTTTAGGATTATGAGGGTTTCCAAAACTCCTCCACCATGATAAGGTGGAAATTTCTGATGTAAAATAATGTGGCAATGCTGTTTTCGTTTGTTTTATTTTAGGTACTGGTTACCCACAAATCACTCTAACAGTCTTAGCGTCTATGTGCTGAGAAGTGGGGAGCCGGGAAATCTCCTCTGGGAGCGCCATGGCTCTACATCTGTGGGCTGGGAGGTTGCAGAGGTCACCGTTTCCTCACCTGCAAACTTTTATGTAAGCCCACCCTCTAGTATAGTTACTTTGTTTTCTTACCATTAAACTGGCTCTCTGAGGTGCACGTTATTTTTCTATCCTTTGTAAGGCTGCTACCTAAAACTGCTGCTTTCTCCAGGTTGTGTTTAAGGCCTCCCATCTGCCCGGAATCAGTGATACGGTAAAAATAGATGATGTTTCTGTGACGGATGGGGCCTGCAATCCTTCGGGGAGCTGTGACTTTGAGTCTGGACAGTGCACCTGGGAAAACATCCAGAAAGAAGATGGACATGAGTGGGTCTTAGCTAGAGGAGGATCCAATGGTCCACTGACAGACCACACCACTGAGACCCCAGAGGGTACAAGCTTACTCATACCTGTAATGTTTTAAGCTTAAGGTGCATTAGGAGATATAGCAAGGATGCTGTTTTAACCACTAAATAAATATTTTGTATTTCGATGTGCTTTGCAGTTACCAGGCTGATTGTTCCAAAAACATTTGGGACATTTCTGGGGTTCCTTTCAGGCTTTATTTCCATTAAATTTCAGTATAATAAGGTTATTATTGAATAGTATAATACAGTATAATAAGGTTATTAGGTTATTATTATTAAGGCTCATTTTTGATGATTGTGATTTAAGAACTTAGAGTGGGCTTGTTATCTTGCTGCAGAATGTATATCCGATTGATCAAACACATCCCCTGATGGACAGGTTGCATTTGACACAGAAAATGCTAATCATTAAAAACAAAGAATAGTGTCTTAAAAATGAACTTAATTTAATCAGGAGGCTGTGCTTTTCTGAATTTAATGGAAAGGCTTCAGGGTGAGTTTTTTTTTTTTTACCGTTATTATTGTCATAATTTATAAGTTTATACTCTAAAATGTTCTCAAATTCAAGATTAAATTTTAATTTTTACATTTCTTTAGCATGCTTCTTTTTTTAGCTGAATGTGGAAAGCAAGAACAGATCAGTCACAAAGTTTTAATTCACATCAGCGACAATGAATATGACTGAAGTAGAGGATATCATTGAGCAGCAAATAAATTTTCCATGGATCAATGGTTTCGTGTATAACAGATAGCATCTCAAAAAACTGTTAGTGTTGCAGCTGATTAGTAATAGTAATTAAACCTTTTGTTTAGCTGATGCAGCATGTTCCTTCTCATTTTATCCATGTCTTGTGTCCTGATGCCGCCAATACATCCTTTCTGTCCAGCAGAGAATTTCCTAATATCTGAAACTTGTTTTGAAATGATCAGTTTCTGTTAAAGCCACAATTTAGCTATTAAAACAGTGAATTTTGTACTGATTTAGTCCTACTATATATTAGCAACTGGCAGTTTTGACGGAAAATGAATTATTCTGTCCTAAACATCAGAATCTGACTAAAGAGAACCTAATAATACAATTATTTAGAAAATACATCATTAGCTTTATTTGCCAAGATGTTTTTCATAATGCTTTCTTTTTTTTTCCTATCTGCATGTAGGGTGGTTCCTGTTGAGCTCGTCGCTTCACCTACATCTCCGCAGTGTAGCACAGGTTGTGTCTGAATGGATCCATCTGAAAGACACCTCCTGTCTCACCTTGTGGTACCACATGGACAACAGGTCAGCAGAAAATTAAAGGGAAAAAATTGACAAAGTCATGGCTTTTTCCACTAAATACAGTATGTAACAGTGCTATGTAAGGATGCAGTTCTTCCTGTTGTTCAGTTTCCTACTGACTTCTTCAGGAAGTGTGTGCAAAAGCCATCTAGTCATGAATCACCTGCTTCACTTTGTGCAAGACAGAAAATTCTGGTGCAGAGTTAACTTTTTAAAACTCTATTTTTATAAATATTAATTGAATAAACAAAATATTTTTAAAAAATTAATATATTTCATTATAAAGTAAAATAAGGAAATATGTTGTTATTTGATATTTTATTTATGATGTATAATGCCTATTTTATCCCTTAGGATTACTATGACAAGTGTAAACACAAATCATGTGGAATCTCTTGTACTATGTCTCTAAACTATGATATTTGTGTGTTGGTTGTCAGTGACTCTGGAGCACTGCGGGTCTTCTTTCATTCAGGCCTTTCAGCCGGAGATCTTTTGTTTCAAACTAACAGCAGCATGAACAGCTGGAGCAGATTCTCCCAGTCTGTAGAGATGTCCAAACCTTTCCAGGTACGCAAAAAATTACCTAATTTCATGACTGAATGCAAGTTTTATAGGAGAAAAATAATGTTTTATTGATTATATTTATGTATTCTTGACGACAGCTGCTAATTGAGGCGGAGACGGACAATCATGGATTTATTGCCATTGATGACATCAGTATTACACCAGGTCTATGCCAAGGTACTGGTGCTGTTTTTTTTTTTCTTTTTTTTTCTTTAGTTTACTTTTGCGGAAGTATGTTCCCTAACAGAAATAAAGAAAGAAATTTCTTTTAGTGAATGAAACCAGTTCAGGATTCGTGGGCTGTTCGTTTGAAAATGGCTCCTGTGACTGGAGGGATGTCAGCGTTGGCCAGTTCCAGTGGGTGAGAGGACGGAATGCGACTGGGAACACTGGACCCTCTGTGGACAACACACTGGGCACTGAACTGGGTGAGATTTTACCACACTGGATTAGAAGACACTGCATGTGTCCTACTCACAATGTTGTAGTCTTACAGACATTGACATGTCTTTATTATATAAAAAAACACAGAAGTTAGATGTAAGAAAGTTTTCTGTCAGTCAGTTTTGTTTGTAATCTTTAGCCTTGTTTTTAAAGTCCAATGAAAATTTTGTAGTCCTGGAAATATAAAACAAATGTAAATTAAAAGTTCACTGAACATTTCAAAATCTTAAGAAACTGAGAGAAGAGTCTTTCTTCTTGCTACCAGTTTGGTTATAAATCCCTGTCTCTATTTTACCACTCCATACCAGCCTAAAGTATCACATCTGGCAGTTTTTATTATTTTCTACAGCAATGAAAGTATTTGCATTGTTGTGACTTTTAGCACTGCTTATTCCAGGCTGGTACATGGCTGTAGAAGATGATCAGGGACAACAAATAAGCCCTGCTGCCCTGCAGAGTCGCATCATGAAACACGCCAGTGCTACCTGCACACTGCACTTCTACTACAACATGTATGGAGAGGGTACGTTTTATTTTTATATGCCCTGGTATTTAGAAGATAAATCACATTTTCAACCCCCCTCTCTTGAGCTTTATCCCTGTCTTTGTGTCACAGATGCAAAGCTCAATGTGCTGCTAAAGGATGGCTCCAGGACCACCACACTGTGGTGGTTATCTGGTAACCATGGAGATTTGTGGCAACAAGGTGAAGTTATGGTCAGTCGCGTTCCTCATGACTTTGCCATCCTATTTGAAGCCTCCAGGAACTTGGATAAGCCTGGACATGTTGCTATTGATGATGTTGGATTCACTAATTGCTCCCTGCCTGGTAGGCATTCAGATTTTTTTTTTATTCTTAAACTTTATGAAGCTAATTCCCATTAATAAACCATTTTTGGTTCCAATATAGAGCCCCAGCCTGTGTGTCCTGAAAGTAAGTTCACGTGCAACAACAGCGTGTGCGTCGACCCCAACCTGGTGTGTGACTTCAGCGATGACTGTGGGGATCGGTCCGATGAGAATGACTGCGGTGAGAGATCACAGATGTAGAATTAAGTAGATTATAGGTTCATATCTACAGTCTGTGCACACTTTGCTTCATACTGCAGTTTCCTCTTTTGTTCTTACGGATTCCAACTTTCATTGCAAAAAAAAAAAAGTACGATCACTTTCCAGCCATACTTTTGCCCTATGTGCTATAAAACTGTAGATAAACACGGTGTGGTGGAGCGTTGTGACTTTGAGCAAGGCCTGTGTTTCTGGGAGGAGAGTGATGTGGACACACCGGGAGCGGAGTGGACACGTAAGCAGGGACAGGAAGCCTGGGCTGACGACGGGCCTCCCAGGGACCACACTCAGAACTCTGCTGCAGGTCTGAGACTCTGCTGAATGAATGACTTTTCTGCTGCAGTTATGCTGCTTTTTTTGTTCACTTTGTGTATATTCTGTGATGTTTTTGCACAGGCCACTATGTTACACCCGGGTCTCACCTGACTACGAAGGGCCAGACATCAGAGATTCTCTCTAAAACTTTACTACCCAGCTTCAACTGCACTGTGAGTTTACTGTCTATGACTCAGCACTGAAATCACAACTGCAGTAGTTTCTTCATCCATTATTTATTTCACAATTCACAATTTATACAACTGCTATCTCACAACAACTGAAAATGCTATGACGGTGGTTCTGCATGAAATGGTCATTTTTGATTAACAGAAACTGTTAATCATTAGTTAAAAAAGTTTTTTGAAGAAAAATTTGAGAAACCCTACCTTCAAACCTTCAAATGCATGGTTGAATAGATCCTTTTGAGACAACATGGTGGGTCAGGCCATATAATCCTGTAAAAGTAGGAATGATCACTATTGCAGAACTGTACAGTAGGAAAGGCAGAAAACAAAAATCAGATCGCTTCCAAAATATTAACTTCATACAGTTTTGTCCATCTTTGATTACCTTTAGGATATGAGACTATTTTAACTGTTTTTTACTGTGTTTGAATCTTTGAAGGTGAGATTCTTCTACTTCAGTGTGGACGATGCTGCAGCTAGACTTACGGCACTGTCGAGGACAATGACATCTGGTAGTGGAGACAGATTGTTGTGGCTCAGGCAAACATCCCACAGCTACAGCTGGCAGAGAGCAGAGGTCATGTTCTCTTCCTCAGACAGCAGCAAGGTTTGTGAGAACCTCATTCATGAAAACTCCGGCTGATTTCACAAGAAAAGAGGAACGGAAATGAAGAAAATAACCCCAAATCAGCTGGCAAGGTTAAATGTTTTAAATTTGTCTTCTCCTTAGGTTGTTTTTAGTAATGAGCTTGGGGAACCCAACCTTCCCACAGGGCTGGTTGCACTGGATGACATCTCATTCTCAAAAGAGTGTGTTTTTGACCCTGAAAACAGCGATCTACCCGACACGTCACCCCCAACAACGACCTGTGAAACACCCGTAACCTCCACTGCACCAGTTAACCCCTGTCAGGTAGATAATCGCTGAAGTTATTCTCAAGTTTGCCACAAAGTGTATCTCCATTCTTGCATGTCTGTGTTGCAGGATGGTGAGTTTTTTTGCCAACAGTCAGCTGGGAAAGTGTGTATTCCAGCCGTGTTACAGTGTGACTACCATCCAGACTGCCCTCAGGGAGAGGATGAAGTTGGCTGTGGTGAGACTCCATGATACGTTTACAATATTTATTCCAGCTCCACAAGTACTTCTGCCTCCAGTACTGGAGGAGGTTAAGTCCTAGCAGTGGACATTTCTGTTGGTTTTAGGTCAAACAAGATTATTCTGACATTTATTCAACATTATTTACAGGTTTTGTGAGGATCAGATGCATTTCAGTGTAACCTGTGGGTCCAATTAGCATTTTTGACCCAAAGAATCAAATGAAACCTGATGTAAAATGTTTCATATGATCTCAAACTGAGAAAGAACAGGTTTTCTTGAATATGTCCTGCTGCTAAATCTATCGGAAAGACAAATTTACTTTATACAAGGCATTTTTTTAAATTGTTATTTGTTTTATTTAGGTCTTTACCTTGACTCCATCATAATGAGGTGAAAGGGACGGAGGTAAAGAGGGTGGGTAGGAATGGGGTGAGATAGAAAGAGACGGGGAGGCAATTGATGGAATAAATGTTAGCATGCGAATAATACGACCCTGATTGCTGGGAACTTCCTCCATGTTGTATGTATGATTTGACAGAAAAAATCATAAAATAATTGACCACAAACAAAAAAACAAGGCATCAGAACAAAATATGCCAAAATTTCCTATGATAATTAAGTTGAGAAGGAAATAAAACTTAATTGAAGTTAACGTTTTCAAGCCTTTCAACACTTTATACAATTAAACTGAAAGCACCTTCTGTATGTTTAGCTTAACTATTTTTCCGACAGTGAATAACGCTACTGTTTATGTTGAAACATCTCATTTTAGAGGCTGCAGTTCTGTGCTGCTGTTCTTACAGGGAATTACTGATAAGTCTTTTAAACAACTCACTGTTGTAAAAACTTTTTGTAAACAATAATCTCTGTAGCTTTCTGGAAACATTTCTTTGTTTTGTATAGAGGCATTGTGGTATTTTCTTTTCTTTTTGTAAGACAAAAAATATCAGGAAGTAGAGACAGATGGTCTCTTCCTTGAGAAATTCATAAAACTGCTCCTTTCTACATTGCTATTCAGGGTCCAACTGCCTTATAAGCCTTTTTCTCCCTGGTGAGAACTTTGTTAAAAAACCACTTAACTCCTTTCTTTTCACACCACTCATTCCTGTACTCATCATTTTTAGGTCCGTGCACATTTGAGGTTGATCAGTGCCAGTGGGCAGACACTAGTGCCGGACAGAGGATGTGGCAGAGACAGAAAGCCAGAAACAACACTGAGCCACCCAACGACCACACCACAGACACTGGTGATTTTAATCTGTTGGGGACTAATATGCTAAATCATCAATTTTGTAACCATCTGATATGTGAAATCATCATTGTATTATCCATCCTGATGCACGAAGGCCAGCTTTGTTCATTCTGTTTTTGCTCTCAGGCTTCTACATGACAGTAAACATCAGTCGGGAGTCCACACTGAGAGAAGCCAAACTCCAGAGTCCCCCGTTACCCCCCTCATCCCCCTACTGCCAGATGCTGTAAGTGAATTTCCACCAATTAATATCCCAAATGCATTTAAAATACGCATTCAGATAGAAAGTTGAATATTTTAGGGCAAGAGTTGCTCAATGCTTCCTCCCCGCAGCCCCCCGTCTTTCTACCATGCAACTCTGCTCCTAATCCGACATTCTTCCCTCCTTCCTTCCTTTTTTCCTCAACCCAGGTTTCACTTCCACATCAGTGCAGAGAGTACTGGGTCACTCAGAGTGCTTATGCAGCAAGCTGAGGGTGGTGAAGCAATCCTGTGGTCACGCAGTCACAACACTGTCTCCCACTGGACCCCAGAGCACCTGCCAGTAGGCCAGCACCAGCAGCCTTACAAGGTGCTGCTTCAAGAATTCCCTCAACATTTCAGCCATAAGACGTGGAAATAAAAGTGTTTTTTAAAGAAACTAATTCTGTATTTTCAGTGCACTTAGAAATATATTACATAGTCTGCCTCCTGTATTGTATAGATAATCTCAATGTGCATTTACTTGAATTGTATCAGTGTCATCAGTGACAAAAAGACCTTCTGCCAAAGTGGCATGGTTGAACAAAGCAGTTTGGTTAAGAAAAGCAGTAAGACAGTAAGAAAAAACAAAAAGTAGGAACAAGGGCTATTATGTTAACATGTTAATGCAAAGAGATTCATCTGTGGAATCACTACATTCATTTGATTTATTTAGAGACTGCAATTTCAGGTCCAACACCTATTGAAGCTTTCAGCTGATGTTAACATTTTATATGTGATTAAGATTAAACTACAACTATCCTGAGATTTATAGATTTTTGATCCTTTGACAGTTTTTGCACGTACATATATTTTCTTTGTTTAGCTTTTTTCAAAACCCGCGTTATGAAGTATTTCACAGAAAAACATAGGAAAAAGAAACATTTCAAACAGTGAGCAAAGTGAAACAGGAGAATCCTGAACCAGGAAAGTCAGAAATGAGAAGATAGGTGTTTTCTAAATAACCCAAGAGAGTTCCCTTTCTGGAGGGTCTGGCCTGGATAAAGAAAAGACCAAACATGCTCATCAAGATGCCTTTGTTTGGACATGTCATTACAGCCACATCTGTGTCAACTCGCATTATATTTTCCAATATGTGTCTCTAGATAAGTTGTATGTTTCATAAAGAATTAATTGTTGAATGGGGAACTCATCCTTTGTGTCCCATTTGTGTTCTCAGATTTGGTTCAACAGCATCAACAATGCAACAGAGGAGCTCACAGCTACAGGAGACCTTGTTGTAGCCGTGGATGACATCTCATTTATAAACTGTGAAAAATGCTACCAACCACCTGGTAACTGGAGTTTAATCAAAGTTTCATTCTGAATGAGCTAAATAATTGTTTTTGGTCCACGTCTCATAATATCCTCCATATTTGTAGCTTTTTACAGTGAACTACACAGGAAATTTGATTTGTTTTGTCATTCTCTATGTCCATATCCTTAGCTCTCCCCGCCTTCGGCTGCACTTTTGAAGATGGCCTGTGTGTTTGGATGCAGGGAGCTGAGGATGAGCTTGACTGGCTGAGCAGGTCTGGCCCCACTGAAACTCCCAACACTGGACCTGCAGGAGATCACACCACTGGCAACGGTCAGTTCCATTACACACACTTTTTCCTTGTAATTATACAAAACAGTGGGCAGTAATGTCGTGTACTCATAGATTACCGCAACTTCTTCATTGCATGTCTGGATCGATTTCCTCGTCACTGTACCCATAAATCAGAATTACTGGAAAATGATTTCCACATAAGAACAAGCAGACTGGGAAAAACAAAAAACAGCCAGCAGTGATAGTTACACATCATGAGTTAGACACATTAGTCACCAAAGGACATGTATCAGAACCGTCATATTTAGCTCTTGTGGACATCTTTGCACTGTTTTCCCTTCATTTAGGCTCTAAAACTATCTAAAAATTTGACATTTGTTTTAGTTATGGGTTCAAAGGTCATCAAGTGTGTTTTTCTTTCCTTTAAGAATTTTTTGTTTGCTTCACAGGGAAATACCTTTACATTAACAGTTCCCACCCAAGTGTAAAAGGAAATGCAGCCCTGCTAAAGTCCTCACTGCTGCCTCCTGCTGGTGAAAACGGATACTGCTTCACATTTTGGTACCACATGTTTGGAGCGACTGTAGGTTCCTTGAGGATGTTTCTACAAACAACTGATCCGTTGGAGAAAACACTGGTAAAACAAACATAATGTTGGCTTTCTTAGTTTATTGTATGTTTAATCATCAAAGAACTGAAAGGCCAGAGAAGGACACACTTTTGGCATTTATAATGTTCTCACACACTTTACTTCCTTTGCTGCAGCATGAGCAGCTGAATGAGACATTTGCATCTGTTTCCCCTCCATTTTTTTTGCTATAATTTACTTTTCTCATAGTTGTGAAATACTGATTGCAAAATAACATTAATACATGGTGTAGTGAATGCAAGCTTGTGCAGTTTCAGTGAATACCACAGTATTGCAAAAACTTCCTCATTGGGATGAGTGAATCAGCCTGTGCTCTTTCCTGTAGGTGTGGCAAATGTCAGGAAACCAGGGGGATGAGTGGCTGGTGGCTCAGAGCCACGTGACCTTGCAGAAAGTCCACCAAGTGGTTCTGGAGGCATCAGTGGGAGGAGAAGCAGGAGACATCGCAATTGATGACGTCTCCCTCCTCTCTGGACTGTGTCCTGCCAATGGTAATCACGATGAAGCTGAATGAAATCCCACAGATATTACATATCGGATGGATGTCTGTTCCTGATTTTGGATATCTTTGTTAATCCATTTAGATTGATCACTATAACAAGCAAAGCAAAAAAATAGGATTTAATTCCAAAAAATGGCCAAAAAAATAAAAAATCTAGGTCAGGCACTCAAAGTGGTTAAAAGTTAAAAGGCTTTTCATAGAAATGCGCTAGAATCATTAAAATTACACCAACATGTATCAGCCGACGTCTTCTTCAGAGTGTAAAATAGTTTTTTGTTGAACTGGCATTGGTGCATAGAGCCCAATGGTCTAGTTGTTGAAGTTGGATGTTGATTTTCATCGTGTTATAGTGTAAGAGCAGAGCTCTTTTTGGTGGCACTTTTATTCAATGCTAAGTTCTGGATATGCAAAAAGTTATTTCTGATTGAGATCATAGTCTGACTGATCAGATATTTACTAAAATTTTGAAAAGAGGTTGCTGAATCAACAATGTATTATGATCATATTTGGTGATTGAAAAGGCAATATAATGGCTTAGATACTGTGGATAGATAGATAGATAG
>JAVQJG010143786.1:0-21151 GCA_036024015.1 Craterocephalus amniculus
CGCACTTTCGCGTAAAGCTGACAGCAGTGCTCTATGTGACATAGTTTATTAGGTATAGCGCTTTAAAGACGTCATGTGATCTGATCACGCCGGCGTGATCATAGGACCCAGAGGGTTAAACTAGGGCAGCATCCTATCATATACAACAATACAATAAATACTCAATAAAATATCCCAGACAACAGGAATTAGACAAAATTGCACAGGTCCATAGCCTCATATTAAAAGCTAAAATAAATGATCATTCCATTTATTTAATCATTTTGGATCATTTGGGCATCTGTATTTGTAGGCTCGCATCTGTTATTTGATTAGTTTTTGTGCTTGTTTTTACACATTCAATTACAGTGATAAAAGCTGTAAAATATAAAAATACACCAACTGCTCATGTGCGTGGATCCCAGCATACACACCCCAAACCAAATCACTGGCAGTGGCCCTGGGTAGAAGTCACAGCACGTATCTAAACAGACTTCCATTGCATTCACCAGTTCCATTACACAGCTGGAACAGATCTGCCACGCAAAGGGAATTTTTTTCCTAGGAAAAAGGAAGAAGTTGAAGAAGAAAAGGGAACTACTTTCATTGCAAAAGTCGGGGAATTACAACAGGTTCAGTGTTATGTATGAAAAAGTTAAAAGCTGCCCGAGGCTGTAATATATCTGGGAGCCCAGGGTGCCAACACCCCTATTGGCACCGGTGTCTATCAAGAAACCCCAAAGGCAGTAATACGGCTGTTTTTGCCTTCTAATAAAGATATTCCACATTCTCAGGCACCTGTCTAATCATGATCAAAATGTCTCCTTGGAAAGATTAAACGTTAGACTGTAATTTTTTTCTCACAGGGAGGGAGCTGCCTGAAGCATCGTGTCTGACAGCAAGTTCCGCCACACGGTGGCCCTCTGTCTCTCCTTCTCTACGCTCCTCCTCGCCTCCGCCACCGTAAAGCTCAACCTCCCCCCTCCTCCTCTATCCCCTCCCCCTCCTTCACCACCACCTCCTCCTCCTCCTCCCTCTACTTCCACTCTTTCCTCCCTGTCGAGCTGCGCAGAGCTCCAGACGCGTCCTCCAGCTCCGTGCAGCGCGGTGTGAAGATGGTCGGCGGCTTGTGTGCGCGCAGGTTGGCCCGCCGCTCGCGGTCCGCCCTGATCGCAGCCCTCACGGTGCTACTGGTGCAGACTCTGATTGTGTGGAACTTCAGCACCCTTGACTCCGGCGAAGAGAGAGAAAACGCAGGCTCCAACGTGCGGGAGAAGAGGGACCGGCTCGCGGGCAACAAAGCCGCTGGCAGCGACTATTTCCAGCGCGGAGTCCAGCGGCAGCCCGGGCAGCATCTTCCTCCGCCGGGGAGGGGGACGTCTCGCCACATCCAGCAGCCGGTAAGACAGACCCGCTGCCGATGTAGTCTTATCATATTCTCTGGGAAAAGATGCAGCCTGGCCGGTGATGGAGCGCTTTGGCAGGCAGGTCAAAACCTCCTCAGTTTACGTTTTATATAAATATGTTTGAGACAAGCGCTCAGCGCGGGGCCTCTATATGAATGTTTGGTTGTTGTCAGTGAAGTGAAGGGTCCCTCGTAGGGAAATGATAGGATTTCTGAAGCAAAAGAGATGCAAAGCGAGCCACGTTTCTCACTCTTCCACGCCTGGGAGTCAGTTGGGGTATCCTTGGCTGAATGTTTGCACTAAGCAGGAGCCACATTGCGCCGTTTGAATGAACGCACTCCAATCCAGACCCCCTGTTTAAAATGCCAGAGTGTGAAATCTGGGCTCAGCACACAATTCACTCCAGGGCAGACTGACAGAAAGGAAGAGCAAAGATGTTTCACATGAAAGTAGCAGTGAAGATGCCTGGGCAGTGTGGGGGAACCTACCTGTCATGGTCTATTTGTTATCCCGAGTCAGCTGCATCTGCGTGGCTCAGCAGGACTGTCTCAGCACAGGCAAACTTAAAGATAACCTCATTTACAGCGTTGTTTTGATGACTGCACAAAGATCTGCTGTGTGTGAAATACAGAAGCTAAAAAAACACACCTTCATGATGAACATCTTATAAATCAGGTTGCTCGTTTTAAGCATATTTAATGTGAGGTGTTGACATTTTTTTCAATTACCCCTTCCCCCGAAAAACAAAAATCAATATTTATTTGCAGACTTTACTAACAAATAAATTAGCCGTTGAGTGGTTCCATGCAGAATGTGATTCATTTTCACAACCTGTATTCAATCGATGAAAACTGAGATTCTTCCTGACTTGGCCACGCGCAAAAAGGCACCAGCAAAGAAGTTGGGCGCAGTTTATAAAGAGCGGAACTGGGCAGCAGTTTTCCTTCGTATTGCTGCCAGCCATTCAGGTGTAGATGACTCTTCAGCCACCATGCACACAGCAGGTAACCCACTTTGATGTAGAGAGTCTGTGTGGCAGTCAGTCACTTGGAGCCAATGCAGACACTGATTCACTCACTTGAAGTGGTGGGACACCGACTCCCACCTGCCGGCATCTCTGCAGCGCAAAGTCATGCCAAGGACGGGTTATATTTTAGCCAGATATCTATTTTCTGACTTTTAGATAAGCTTCCAACAATCGGTGCTCCTCAGTGAGTTTATATTTGATGGATCGATGTGTACTGTTCTTTGATCCTGAGGCAGATTAGGGAATATTACAGCACAGTAGGCTATTATTACCAAGTGTTACTTTGAATAATTGTGGTGGGTTCAGAAAATGGATGGATGGATGGATATTTTAGTGATTACGTAACATGATCTATGATTTGGTCATGTCAGAATCTTTTCATGCAGCATCAACACCAATTTGTCCAACCATATTAAAGCACATGGTGGATTTGTACGCGACCTTTTGAAAAAGGGCTTTCATCTGTCCCCTCAAGCCGCCCTGCTCACTCCGTACGGCAGTCAGTCAGTCTATCAGTCAGTCGGCGCGTCTGCTGGCTGTCCGTCAGACTGTCGACTCACTCTGTGCAGCTCCGTAGCCACCTCCCACCCCCGGACACCGCTACCTCAACCCATTGCTGTTGGCCAAATACACATTTCCTCTTCTACTTAATTGCTGCATGTTCATTTTCACTTCCCTTGTGGGTGGTGTGTGTGTGTGTGAGTGACTTGGCAAAGCAGTCTTGTCCAGCCTAAGGGTGACGCATAAGCACCAACTGATGCTATATGAGGCAGCGCATCTGAGAGAGGGCAGAAAAGCACTTTGATCCAGAATAGAAAGAGCCAGGAGCGAGGCTATGACAATAGCAGAATTTCTATGTGATAACTTGTGTTGGATGGGAACATTATGCATAGCTTTGGATGTGTCATCCCAGCAGGCAGGAGCTACAGCTGTCATTAGTGCTCGTCTCCTGTTGTTTCTCTTGAGGGAGATGCTGCCGAGTGAAAGTAGACATTTTCTTCTCTCAGCCTGTTGTTCACGTCTCCTCCGTGTTACATATCCGGATTCAGTCTGTGTTAGTTTCCTTCTCTTCACGGGGCTTTGAAAACCTTTTGAACATTCATCAGCTGAATTAGTGTGTCTCCTTTTATCTCACGTCTCTTTATTCTAAAACTAATATTAATGGAAGCTCGTAGAGGTGATCCCTGTGATGGCTGTGAAAACTTGTCCTCGGCAGCAGACTGTGTAAAGCTGGGAAAAGGGTCAAGCCTCACATCTGGTTGTCAGCCTTTTTCTTTCCATCTTCCTCAAGCAGTCTTTTACCGTGATGATCTCTTTGCGCCCAGTGGGTGTCCGGCTCACTCGTGTTGTAAAGAGTTATCCCCTTAGTCATGGTAATACACATAACGTTATCCCTCATGTACACGTTTTCCATAGTGTCAAGTTTTCCAAATGGTTTCCAGTAGCGAAGGCAACACTCGAAGGCATCTGCTGCTGTGTATTTCACGTGCCCTTCTGCACAGTTCCATGCCATGGTAATGATATATGAGCTGCTAATCTACTAATTAGTATAAATTATTATTGTAATGTAAAATGCTCCTCATAGTTTTTCCCAACAGTGACTTATGAGCCTTAAAAACCACCAGAATGAATGTTACTAGTTACTGAAATAAAGTAGAAAATGCACGCAGGGTTTATTGTGAAACATCACAAGCAACAATGCGTGACACATATGTGTTGTATTTAGCAGCTGAGTTAAAATCCATTGTCCCGACTGTCTATTCTCAGACCCGCTGTGTCCAATCATAGTGCTTATTCCCACTGACACACACCAATACTCTCGCTACACCAATAGTCCCCCGCTACAGGTAAGTGCTAGAATAGTTTACCCATCATTTTAAAGTAGATATTGGCCCAGATAGGTTGCTTGAAAATGAACACTTCTTTGCTTGATAGCATTTACTAGGGTGTTAGAAGAGACTAATTCTGCAGTGGTTCAGGCAGAAGTGGAAGGTTGGTTGACAGTTTATCACTGCGAGTCTGTTGTTGTGTTCATGGGCATCCTTGCCTCCAGTTTCGGCATCATTGGCATATGAACGTGTATGAATGTTCGGCGGTGGTCGGAGATCACGATGGCATGGACTGGTTGCAACGTTTCCGTCTGCCGAGCGGTTGCTACACAAGTAGCTTACAGTACCGCCACCACGTATGAACGAGGAGGGACTGAACAATGGATTTACTGTAAAATGCTTTGGCTGCCTTCAGGAACTCTGACATAACACAAAACCTTAATTACACAGCAGTTCAGGGTACATACTCAGCCTGGCAATCAGTAATCTCCAGCCACAAATTTACATCATTCCGCATTTAAAGCCCTTTTGCTTTAGCTATTAACAGCAAATTCTCATCAAGAGTTTAGCATAAAAACAAAGGCAGCTAACAATGCTCTGAAAGCACTGGCTGGTTAGTTGCTCTTTGAAAGGATTGCTTAATATTCAAGAGTTCCTGATTCCTGACCCATTTTCTTCAAGTTCATTTCTTTCCAGTCAGAAGAAGAAAGTTCCAAAATTCCCAATTATCAAATATAGCATCCATGAGCATATACAAGAAGCCCCCCATTACAAAATAATTTTATAAATAGAAACTTGATAATTTTCAGACAGAGAATAAATGAAGTGGCATTTTTTAACATTAGCATTTAAAAACCAAGAATTACAGCGGGACAGGCTGGCAGTGAGTCCCGGAGTTTATGAAGCCAGGATTCTGAAGAACTGTGACGTGGTTTTGACTCATCTACTTTCGCCGTCTGGCTGTTAGATTGCTTCAGTGTTCATGTCTGTGGTGCAGTCTTTGAACAAAGAAGGATCGTTCAGCACCGTCTGTCCACGGCTGAATTGTAGACGAGGGAAATTGCCAGCGTGGTCGGTCAGTGTGTGCTAGTGTGAGCTGTCAGGGTAGGTACACTATGCTTACTTATGGTGTTATTTAGGGACTTGATTATAATTTATTTATATATATTATATTACCTTATAATTGTATCAGTCATAAAGATCCCTAAATATCATCACTTCCCTTAAAACGTCATGCCTGAACCATAATAGCAGATCAGTTCAACTTGCACACATGAAAACAAAGCTATTCAAAATTTGATAAAACCCATGGGTCATCCTGTAGCCTGTAGACTTGAAAATGGACAGAATCCTCAGAAATAAGGAGGAAAAATAGTTTTTTGTTCACCGCTGTAACAAAGCATTTGCATACTTCAAATAGTCTTCCCCGCTGAAACCAACCCAGTAATAACTTGGTGTTGCTTATGTGTAAAAAATTTTACACATTGATTCTGCAGATAATTTCTTTGCAGTAATTCAGAGAGCCCTAGTAAAAACTTAAAGACCTATAAGAAGTGTTTTTGTTATTACATATTGATAGTGTTAGGAAATTAATTAAAGTGCAAGTGTCTCGATAGCCACAAAGTTGGGATTATTCCTTTATAATATTCGTACCAAGAAAATCTGTATCTGTGATATCATTAGTGATAACCTGCTTCACGAGATAGCTGCATACAAATTTGTTTGCATGGTGACACAAAGCTGCACGTCTGATCTCAAAAGAGACACACCCTGCAGAGTACAGGGATGGACTGTCTAACAGGTTGCTATGAATAGAGCTGTAATGATGAGGTCACGGACAAGCCGACATGACATTAACACTTACGGAAATTCAGGGGAAAAGGGAAGTGAAAAACATCACTGATTTGGCTTTCATTGAGAAAAATCATTGCCAAGTACAACCCCGATAATGATCCATAGGAATGCAAAGTTTCACAAAATTTCCATGAAAATGACTCACAATCTCAGTTTTACCACAAAAGCCACAAATTTTGCTGATTTACCAGCTGATCTTTGCTTTGATTAACCAGTGACTGGATAATTGTTGCAACCTATGAGAAGAAAACAAAACATAGTTTTAATTTAATCTCAGAATTCCTTCTTTTGCACTCATGTTCCACATGCACACTTTGATCAGTCAGCTTGTCACGCCCAGCCTCTCCAGACATAATAGGTTGTATTTCTATTAGGCTCATAATGCCAAAGCTATAATAAGCATTCAGTGAGTGTAGCTGGATAATGTTTTGCCTTTTCATAGTTCTACCAAATAATGCATTCAGTCAGCTCATCGGCCATCAACACCATCTCTTGCACTTAAAGTGAAGAAGTTTCCGTCTGGATAATCATCATTTGAACATTTTGTTACCTCTCATTGACAGTTACTCACATGATTTACAGAAAAGTAGTAAAAAGCACAGCAGTGTCTGGTGTGACATTTGTAATGGTAGCCATTATTTTAGGGATGGGGTTCTCATTTGTCATGAAAGGCTTTCATTTACTTTGTAATAAAACCTTCTCACCTTTCCTTTATGTCAAATCCACTTCTTTCTCACTCTGCCGTTTTGGCAGTGCAGCTCCAGCAGCACTTCATGCACCAGTCACTGTCTGTGCTGGTTTTTGTATTAAATCAAAGCCACTTTTGCAGTGGTAATTGGCAGTTAGATTGGTTCTCCCCAAAAGTAAATCATCTTAGAGTGGGAGCTATTCTGCTTTAAACAGACCTTTGAACATGTGTAATTACGGTCCAGAGACACCCAGAAGATACACCGATGCTCTCTTCAAACGGCCCCATCTTTACATCAATAAAGTGCTATTCTGTAAAACCTGTAATGGGATGAGAAAAGTACAACCTGCCCATCAGTCTATCCAGCTGTAGCTGTGAACCTCTTTTTCAAGCATCGTTAGGCTGAGAGAGAGGTACGAACATGTTCAGATCTAAAGGAAGAAGTGAGCACCTGAGACTTGAAAGAGAGACTCATCAAAAACCCAAGACACTTTAATGTCAAAGCGCAATTTGTATACATGACACCATCCTTCTTCCTGCAATGGAAAAACATTTTTATCACCATCATAATGCCAAAACCTGTCATGTCATTTCCCTAAGCTGTCAGTAAGGAATCCTAAAAGTGTAGATTTTGTGCTGAATAGTTAGTATGAGCAGCTCAAACACTTCCCCGCAGAACATCTTCCTGCACAGGTGCTGAATACTGCAGGCCTCCTCAGTGCTGTATGCATGCCATCTGTTTGCAGCGGAGGCAACACTCTTTTTATCCATCTTCTACTGCCGCTTCGCTTTTGTTGTGTAACCAAGCAATAGCCATTCAGCTAATCAACAGGTGTCACAACATTACAAATGCTGCACAAACAGAAAACACAGCCAAATAATTCATGAAGTCAATTAAATAGACTCTTGCATAGGAGATAAGAGATAATTACTCTTATATTTTAAAGGACTAATGGATAACTGAAGCATCAAGTTAACTATGTCTGTGCTTATAATAAATATATATATGTGTGTGTGTTTGTGCGTGTGTATGTATGTACTAGATCAAGAATTCAGTTTCAATTAACACAATTCATACAACATAAAGCCATTTGAGTGAAAAATAGTTGATGTGAGGAGTACCATACCATGCTATTGCCATGCCTTTGCCCTGCTTAGTCACACCTGGGGTGCTTTCAGCGTGTATAGGTCATTTATAGGCAAATCATTTTTGTCTCCCAAGCAAATTTTGCAAGGAACGCAGCAGGTGTGAATGCTTTCCGGGGCTGTGTTGGTATGGAAATACAGTTTGGTGCGGAAACAAATGAGCAATGCCAACCTGAGAGGACAGTCATGACTTCCAAAAATCTGAATTATTGCGTTTAGAAGTACTTTGGAATCTTCAGTGTATGAAGTGTAGTAAGAAAATAGAAAAAGATGAGGTCCATATGTCCACTTTGCACTGAGAAGTTGCCTTTTTCTGCTGTAAAGCCCTCTTTCACAGCTGGAGTTTTTTTCATTTTTAAAAACCATTTCCATTTACATTACTTAGGTAGAAACATTACCCACTATCCCAAACTCTTTCCCAGAAAAAGGCACATATTAGATTGGTAGAACTTTTCAGATTCTCTTGAATCCTCCAGAATCTGGGTTTTGTGCCAAAGAACTCGTACTTGCAGCATTCTGTGCTTTCATTGTATGTTTATGAGCAGAATAAACTGTAAATGAGTGGAATAAACCAGTTTATTAAGTTTAATTCGGAATTAACATTTTCTTTCAGAATGAAATGTTTACATGGTCATTCTCAGCTCTTTGAAGCGGAATTAACTTTAATTATGAAGTAAAGAGGAAAAACAGATGAAGCTGAAAGACCACAACGGCCAAAAAGGCTCCAACTGCAGTACCGACAAGTGGCATGGGACTAAATGAGCCCGAACTTTGCGGTGCGGTGGAAATGCCAACCATACAGATTGCAAGGAATTCTATCCCCCTCCTAGTTAAAAGTAGAGAAAAAGAGTTCTAGAATTTCCTGGAAATATTGGTGGAAAACCTTCTTTTAATGCCAACAAATCTGAGATCTCACCTGTCAGCTTCAGCCCCAAGTCCGGCAGCCGAGGCAACACATTTAGGTGAGTTAATGTCTTCTTATACAACTTTGCGTATTGCTCCTCACTAATTCAAGCTTATTCTGGTGGAAAAAGAAAGATGTCAATGAAAACGGGATCACTGGGGATTTAGTTGTCTTAAAATGCATCATATTAAAGTGCACGTTAGGAGGAAAGTAAACAGATATACAGAGCTGACAGACGCAGGATTACTGTTATCATGGCTACATTACCTACATTACCGTGTTGTGCAGAAACACGGAGATACAAATGTTGTTCCCTATCATCCAGCTCAATCCCCAACATTTGCCTGTAGAGGTTACTTAAACACATGAGAGTCCTAGAAAAATTCCATTCTCAGTTTCCAATTCCCCTGTGACGCCTTCATATGTTTACCCATGTGCCATTGTCTGTGATTGTGTTCAACTCCATTTCCCACAGGCGCTCTCCTCTCTTTTGATGTCAGTTTTTTATGTCCATGATGGCTAGCAAGGTCCATAAAAAGATAGTTTGCAGCAGTATGAAAATGGATGAATTGCATCCATCATAAAAAAAAAGAAAAAAGTTTTTTGCTTTGCGTTGCTTTTTTGTTTGCTTTTGTGAAGTGCGTGTTTTGCTTATCTCTGTCGGTCATGTAAAACATCCAGAATTAAGATACTGAAGATATTGATTTAAGTTTCAGGGATCCTGGCAAGTGTTTTGTACTGTTTTATGACTTATAGTGATAAGATCATTTAAAATAAAACTGAAAAGAAGTGTAGTTGTTACATGTATTAGTTCAGGATTGCACTGCGTGTGCTCGGAGCTCAGCGTCACGCCTTTGCACGCCTCATCTGTAAAACTGCTAAATCAAAGATAATAAATACTGCTCGATTCTCTCCTATCAGGTCGACTCAAACAAAGCTTGCCATTACCACCAATTAGAGTTACACCATTCTGTCAAATGCCCATCACAAACACGCACAAAATCACTACACACATTACCTTCAGCCCAGCAATCTCTCCTGCCTCGCACCCTCCCCTCATACTCCCATCATCCTCTGCTGCTGTTACAGATGGTTTCATTCCCCAGCACATTAATAACGCATCATCCAGATGAATGAAGCTATATAATACCTAGCAATGCCAATAATCCCATAGGTAAGAAGCTTAGCAGATTGTCCTCAGAGACACACACACACACACAGATAGGAGGTTAGGGGGGCATATTTGTTGGGGGAGAATTAGTTTTATCTGAAGCTGGGTATCCATTTAGTGCGGAACTAAAAGACTGCACGCACACACAGGTTTTGACCACACCATGAACATATGGCGGGGTTATTAAGCCAATCGCTCAACTCCCTCGTCACTCTGGTTTCAGGGTTATCCCTTTAAATATATCTATTATATTTTATAAAAAGAGATTAATGGCAACTACTGCAATAATACTGGATTTTAATCACATAGTGATCATCTGCACATTAGAATACAATTAAAATAGTTTAGACTTAAAAAAAGCCTTTTTGTAAATCAGTTTTAATGGGATCACTGTAGGCCTGGAACTTGCTCTTTCTCAGTTAAGTTTCATAGAGTCCGAATCAGAGCTTTTTCTTGCATTTATCATGTCTCACAACTCAGGATTGAAAAATGATAAAAAAGGAACTTTTTTTTCTTTTGGCTGCTCCATTTTTATGGTTTCCACATGGACAGACATACACTGGGAAAGTGCTCCTTTATTTAGTATAAATCAAATGAGACTTGGTCAATTTTGCACCATTTTTAGTGTTTAGATTTAACTATATGAATTAAAATCCTTCCACGGTCAAACATTTTTTCCTGTTGTTTGAGGGATACTGGTAAATCACTCATTTTCTTTTTTCTATTTTTTTTAGCACTTTATATATAAATATGCAGAAAAGTTCACACTATGATTTGTTTTGCTGATATTAACTCCAAATCCTCAAGTATAACCCCTTTGTTCCTTAGTAAAGTTAAATTTATGCATATAAAACTTGACGTAGTCAGTTGACTTGCAGTCCTTTTTTGACCCCTCATGCATGTTTTACAGTCATTTTTGCACAGACGCTCAATAACAATGTCAACAATTTCGCATTGCAAATAAATGCAATAGATAGAAATACTTACACTCCTCTGTGGGTCAGGATACAGAAATTGCCCTGTCGCTGTCATTGCAAGGTCGTCACGCTTACACTGGGTTTGCAAAGTTCAGCTTCGGATGTGGACTTGGCCGTTTGTGGCTGTTTACAGCCTGAAAAGGTCAGTTAAAGGCCTGCAGTCATGTTTGATTTGTGGAAAATTTAAGGCCCAGCAGTTTTTAATACAATGTTGCTCCAGGTATGTCAGGATTTCTCAGGATTTGCTGCTCAGACATGAGCCTCTCCTTTTTATCAGCCACCTCACTGAAACCAACATGTCCTTAATTACCACAGTATCACTATTTAAACCAGCTTTTAGATCATGATTATAAATCTAAGTGTAGTTTAATTATGCCTTACAAAGTCAGATGTTAAACTCATTTATCTGAAGCACTGCTTTAAGTGCAGTGATTTCTTCTTTCTGCATCTAAAATACAATACGGGTGCAATTTTCCTTCATTACAAGGACAATGGCAATCGTTTCCTGAAGTGTAGAGTTTCATTCATTCTGAGGACTCTTCACAGTATATTTCTGGGAAGATCTAGCTTTTATCTTTTTCCTCTAATGGACCATAAGATGTATGTGAAATTTCTCCATATGCTGCTGGCTGTCAAGCTGGGCTGTTTGACATAATGAATGGGTCAGACTGTGTGAAGTAACACTTTTGCTGCTGATTCCTTCAGCCTTGATCACACCGCGTGGTGCATGTGTAACATCTTTGTTATATTCCCCGCAGCATTTACTGAGAATAGGCTTCTGTAAGGGTGTAGGACCTCGGTGTAGGAGGTCCTACACCATTATCAGCATTTTACCGATCATTAGACAGTATGGAGTGTGCTTGTCTCTTAGCCACAATGGTCACATCTCGCTGAGGAAAAGCATGACTTCCTGGATGAATGCGGCGGACTGCCCACTCCTGTGAAATCATTGCATCGCCACCTCAGTGCTGCTCTGTTCACATGCAACACGCTGATTCACATGCAAAATGAAACTGCCCATGTGCATGTAATCACACCCACACAGACTAATGACACTGAGCATGAGCCGCTGCCTTTCCATTTCCTCCTGAACACATCTCAAACTAATCTGCATGTATTGTATTTTTCTAATAAGACGGGGAGGAGCTCTGACAGAGAGAGAAAAGAGAACATGGCAGCGTGGTGAAGACGTCGGGTGATGACATGTCAGCTGAGCTGCGATAGGAGCGATCCGGCCTGTCAGGGAAAGCTTTTGTCCTTCCAGTCCCAAGAAGCAAAATGAGAGGAACTGACAGTGGTGCTTTTCTTCCTCTTTCTCCTCCCTTTTTCTTCTTCTCACCACTGCAGCTGAATGCCAGTAGCCCCGAAGACTTCAGTTTCAGTGATTAAGAGAGAAAGTGAGAGGAGAAAGAAAGAGAAAGGCGGCGAACAAGAGACGCATGTGCAACACAGAGGAAGGCTAGAGGGAGAGATGTTTGGAGGTTAACAAAATAAAGAAGAGATAAACGTCTCATCCCCTTCTACAAATCCGATGTTGACTCAAATCCTGGCGTAATCCTCGGGGGGAATCGGTTTGATTTGAAGGATTGTTAGTGCAGTTCAGGCCTGGCTGGCAAAGACTTGCTGGTTGAAGGCGTTTCTTTAGTCCAAGTGGTCTCTGCTCCAACTGGGATCAGGTCTGTAATTTTCCCCTCTATTGGTGTATTCCAGGATTTGGAAGTAAGCTGATGTCAAGACACTGATCAAGCTGGTTTTATCGAGCATCACTAAGTGGTAGCTGTGATTTAAGATTAGACAAACCAGGATGGTTAATGGAATAATCCCAACTCTGCATTCCCAGTGAAAACTGCTGATTCCGCTGGTTTAATTATTCATTTTGATGGATACATTCTTCTTGTCGTGATAGATTTTTTTAAGCTAAACCCAGATAAAATGTAGTAGTGGAGGCTTTAAGGTCCAGCTGAAATGAAAGAGATTTATTTGTGTGCTACAATATGCATGCACGCTGTCAGTAAAGTAGTGGTACACATAAATTTCCTTAACGAATTCAACACGCGGTGTTTTAAAACTTAATACAACAGAAGAGTTGATTAAATAAGGTGTTTATGTCCTGTTACCCTGATGTTTATGTATATGTTGCCAGGAAAATTGGTGAAGAAATTTATTAAAATGAAGAACTATGAATAGAATTACAGTGTGTGAGGCTTCAGCCAACGTGTGGATCAGCTGGAGGGTTTAGATGCCTCTCTCAGATCCTTTATCAAGTCTTTCCTGGACTTTTTCTCCTCATTTCATAAAGACGTAACTTATTTTTTTCAAGTTATGTAGATTTTTTCTTCCTCATCAAGTCCTCATCAAGCCAAAATATGCAGAACAAAAATCATCCAGTGTAAAAATAAAAACTTCAAAAGTCCCTCAGAGAGCCATGCATTTTAAAGTGAACTTTAAAATACATGTAGTGAGCCTGCCTTCTTTTTAGCAAAAAAAGGAAGAAATTAGGAGTGGCTCAATATTTTCACACAGGATGTCAGCGTGTAATGATGTCCCTCACAAATGAGTACAATTTCTCCAGCCTGGCCGGCTTTAACATGAGTGCATGTGAATCTCTCTGTCCACATTGTTAAAGTGATCCCTATGGTCTCAAATTAGAACCTGCTGTGGTGTCTAATGCTTGTTTTCTTCTCAGTAAAATACATTTTTGCCTTAATATTGGCATGTAGCTTAAAGCGGTAAAGGCAGCTTTTCTTCATTCACAGAGTCCAAAACCCTCTAAAGCAGGGGAACCTGGGGAACTTTGGCCCTCATCCTGCAAGTTTTCCACCCATCCCACCTCAGACATACCTGATTCAAATGAATGAACCACTTGGTTGTTGGAAATTTTTAATCTTCTGCAGTTTAATTTTGTAAATATACCACCAAACGAAACTATTTTTTGTGTGAGTTAGCAGGTGAATTTAGGGTGTAATGCATTTGAAACCAAGACTGAATCCACAATAGACTAGTAGTAAGTAAGTTAAGTACAATTGTAGAATTTCTAAGTAAATTTCTGGTATTAGAAAAAGTTGTTAGTATTTTCTGGGATTGGATTTGTGGTCAGTTATATTTAGAAACCCCTCTCCATGAGGTCATTTCATCTGTTCCTGTTGGGCAACCGCTTAAAGCAACACTGGAGACAGTAGCAAGGTACTTTTAGTTGCAAACACTAAAATAAAAGGCCTACATCTACGCACACACTCCCACATACTCTTCAGCATCCCTTCCATGCCAAAGGCACACACCTACAGAATGCATAAAATAATAAAATACTTTCCTTCCTGAATAAAATAAAACGACTCACCCACACAATCTCCCTCACACAAACACGCTCACATACATGCTTCCATACACACACACAAAGATGTCTATCTCCCTTTCCCTTTTCCCTGGGCTTATGCATAACACAGAACAGTTTGAGAGTAAATAAAATGATGAAAATCTCTGCACCACCTGAATAGCCACTCTTTAGTATTCATGTTAGGAGCAGCTGGAGAGCTCGTACCTATTACTGAGCAGGTGTTTCCTCCATCGGCGGCGTATTTAGAGGCTGTCTGTTCCTCCTGCCGGCCTGCACTCAGCTGACAACTTCAAGTGCAGAGCTCATGAGGTCTTAACATCGGCATTAGCGCTGGCATGTTTGTACACCTTGTCCTTGACGACTTCCTCACGCTCTTCATCTCACTAACCCTCTCCCCGGCAGGCCCTCTCCTGTCTCCTCATCTTCTCCCGTCTTGAGTAGGGACGTCTCGCCGCACCGCTGACTTGTTCTCTCGGGCCTCCAAATCAGCCTGGATGAGAAGCCCTGCAGAGGCTGTCACAGCCGGGGAGAAATTGCGGTGTAATTGAGCTCTGTGATAATATTACGTTCTTCTCTCTGATTTCCTACCAGCGGTGAATCATCAACACCATCATCATTATGCCATCACATCAGCGGCGCTCCGCAGATGCTTCCACGCCGCTGCTGCCAGAGTTGACCTGAGAATCGCTTGATTCTCTCTCTTGTCAATTGCTCTTGTTTCTACTTATTCCATTCCTATTTTCTCTGTCTTTTACCTTCTTCTCACTTTGTGCTCGCCGCCGCTCGCCCTTTTCATCTGTCTCCAACCGCTTTTTTAGTTCCTTTTGTCATTTCAATTCATTCGGTGCATGCCTTAGAGGTATACGGAAAGGACAATGTTTTGGAAAATTGTGTGTGTGACAGGAGGAAAGGGGGGAGATATAGAATAATTACAACAGATTATTGTATGAGCTCAATTTCAGGACAGTTTTCCCTCCCAGATACTTAAAGAAGTAATATGTTATTTTTTGTAATTACTTCAGTTCTTCAGTGTTATTCACTCTTTTTCTTTTTATAAATCTACAAAGCAATTAATTAAATGTACACAATGGGAGATATGGCCCCATTAATGGAAAACCCTGATTCTGAGATGTTTGATAACCTCATTTGTAGCCTTGGCCTTTTCCTTGGCAACACCACCATGAAACCCCATCTCTCCTCAGATTGAGCAGTATGTACACACATTTCCATCCATCCATGGGATGAAATCTGTTACTAAACATATTTCTGTTGGGGGGAAAAAAAAGCAACCCAGTTGTGAATCTTTACTTATATTAGATATTCCAGGAGCGTTTTTGAAATGTTGTTCCAACTATTGTAATGCAGGGGAGCTGCTGTATTTCTTGTACACACTACTGCATCTGTCAAAGCCATCTGTCTTTTTTTTTTTTCACAGACAGCAGTTTCATTTCACAGAACATGACAATCCCTGTTTGCTGCTATGTCAGTCTGGTAGTTTGTGACTGTGGTTATGTACCTTGTGAGCTTACACATCAGTCGGGACCTGAACTAATTCTTTATAAAATGTTGACAACATAGACCATGTTCTGGGAGGCAAAATGGGTTTGTAAAGGAGTTATGCTGGCCTATGGGAGACTTTATGCTGCTTCATTTGGCGATAGTTGCTTAGTGGCAATCCATCCACCCATCCATCCATCCATCCATCCATTCATCCATAGACAGCTCATTCTGTTGCTTGGTACTTTTTTTCACCCCCTTATTGTTTGTTTGTTTGTTTTGTTTGTTTATTTAGACAGAAAAAAACAATCATGTTGTGTGTACATGACACAAATAATAACAATTACAGAAATAATGATCACAGACAAGATTTGCCATGTAAGCCACAAACCCCCCCCCAAAAAACAAAACAAAAAACAAACCAAAAAACAGATTCAGTTAATTCTACACAAAAGCGGAGAATTAACATTTCATTAGACATGACGGCCCCTGTGTTTTACGGGATTGTAATTACATGCAGTTTGTTAACGGTTTGGGAATATGAGTGTCCACATTAAAAAATAAACAATCAAATCATGTCTGAGCAACTTATAAAACTGGGTAAATTATTGTGAAAAATTTTGACACAAAAGTCAAGCTGAGACAAAGGATTAATTGAGGGTTTAGACTGCGAGCAGGGGGGTGCTTTACACTTTACGCATGACTTTGAGTGCTTTAAAGGAGAACTTTTTCAACCTGTACCTATGTTGTAGCATGCTATATGATCATTTACTCACCCAGACAGTTGTGGCGCAACTCGAACTCCATCAAAAAATATTTACAGATTACACGCGATCAGCATGTAAAGGGCGAATTCACTTCGTACTGAAAACGGTTGGCTGCAATCTATTTTTACAACTTGTAAATACACAAACAAGGACCATGTTGCTATTATCTTAGCAAATAGCCAACTGTCCTACAGTACGGGGTGATCTATGAGGGAATTCGCCCTATTGCCATGTTATTTGTTGTTGGCCTTTAACTGAGTATAATGGTTTATTAAAGGGGGATAAGATAAGATTAGTTAGCATTAGCATTAGTTTCCTCCAACGCCCTTTTGAACATAAAATTATGCCATTTTAGTTCCAAAAGGGGCAAACTTGAAAACCTTTCACACATTTCGCACAAAACATCACAGGGAGGCATTTGCTAGTGTTTGCAAAACAAAGAATCCTCCACATACCTACCCTACATGTGGCCCAATAGACCTCATGACGGTGACCAAAACTCTCAGTTCTGGCAGATTTGAATCCTTGCTTGCTCTACAGGAGTTTGGGGACTCTGGAGGCCTTTTGACTAATCGACTAATCAAACCTTCCAGAATCTCACACATTAATTTAAAGAATCAACAGCAAAAAGTGTGGATTTTTCACATAAACTACAGTGTAGAAAAAATATCTTATTTACAGTAAATTTTAACAGAATGCAGATCTTTGGTAGTCTCTCTTTATTGATAAGGTGAATACATGACTTACATTATGAAGCAAGTACGTGATTGCAAAAAACCGGAAACCATTTCAATGGTTTCCTTTCACCTGACTTGTCAATACATGATCATATTGTAGATATCAAACATTTAAGTAAATTCATCCCATGATTTTATTAACATGTTAAAACAAAATGCCTTTCTCTGATTAAATAAATAGAGTCACATTAATATATCAGTTCTTTTTAAGTGCAGCTTGTACATTATTGAATTACTTTTACTGACATATTAGTAAAAGTAATCAAATAATGTACAAGCTGAACTTCAAAAGTCACTGACATCAACTCAGTGTATCACAAAACTGAATTAAGTCATAATCTCCACCATACACACAAAATCTCAAGAAATATTGGTTACAAGTCCAGAAAGAAACCTCATCTGAGGTAAAATGAAGTTTAAAGCATACATTTATCACTGCTGATTTTGGATCTTAAATGTGAACACACGTGGTTTTATATTTTCAGAAAGTTTATATTTTTCAAAAGCAATACACAGACATATGTGTGAGAGTGGGTAAACCATTTTAAAAGGCTGTCAGTGATGAAGATAGAACTTGAGGACTTTTTTTAAAATGCCACCTCATCTTAAAAAAGTCTATGTACACATACTTATTATCAAGGTCCCATTCAGGTTAAGGGGAAAAACAAAGCTTTCTGTGTGATTTCTATGGGAACTTGCGTATAGTAATAAACCCTAAAATCTCACATTTTACTAAAACGGCAGAACGAAAAAATACGATTTATAAGTCCTAAGTAAAATCTATTGTCTTTCATGGGTGATGCAAGTGCATACTGAAGAATTACTATCAGTATCAGTGCTTTTGAAAGATTAATTCTACTGCTATGGGGATATTTGTGTCAACTTGTGGTCAAAAAAGACAAATTTTAAAACTTTGTTTTTTTCTGTTTTGGGGCTCAAAACCCCAACACTCCTGTCAACACTCCTGTTTTCTCTACTTTTAAATTTTTTTTATCTGGCACAAAGTCACTGAGGAGTGATTCTGTCGAGGACTTATCCTGAATGCAGGGTAAAGGGGTTCAGTGAATTTAGTGTGGAGGGTGTGGAGGTGGATCAGTTTGTCTGAAGACACACTGTAAAATGACAATGTGGAAGCAGGATAGTCCAAGTACACTCCCACTCTGCTGGAAGGAGGAACATGAATTGTTTTTATGATGTTGTTGTGCAAAAAAGACCAGCCATGATCAGAATACCTCAGACTCCAGGACTGATTGTTTCTTCCAAGTCTGGACTCATCAAAATGTCCTTTCCTTTCCATTCCCTTGTAAGCCACACCTACATGAACTGTTCCTTCTCGTTCAACTTCCCAGTAACAGCGATGGGTTGTGGACAGACCATCTGTACACATCACCTGGCTCCAGTAGTCAAACCTCTCTGGGTAATCAGGATACGGCTTTTCATCTTTCACCAGTATGACCTTTTTGTTGTTTTCTGACAGTATGAGTTTACTGTATGTTGTATTTGGGTCGAGTGTAACTTCACAAGCATCTGTTAAATTAAATAATGCACAAATCAATTAAAATATTATACAAGAATAAAACCACTGCAAAGAATAAAAACACAGAGAATACCCCCTGAGCTCTTCAGGGGATGGTCTCAGGTTAGGAACCACAACGCTTTATTATTGTACTTCATTCAGTAGAAGCATCTTCTTCATTAATATTAGTTACCAATTATATTGAAGAAAACTAATTTCAATTAAACATTTTTGTCACTGAGCAGTTTCACATAAATCATAGGAAAAAAGCACATTTGGTCTTTTGTCAAAAGAAAATGGGTGTTTTAGTTTAATGTCTCAAATAAAATGCACACTTACATTTTCTCAGACCAGACTCCAACATCTTCTCTTCATTGTGATCCACTCTATAGGAAAAGAAAATGAAGAGGAAAAAGTCAAACATGTACATTTAATCAGTGTACTAATTCAAATATTTTCCCATTCAGCTGACAATAACCTTTTTATTTCTTCTTCTTTCTGTTTGCATACAGTAAGAAGTGTCAGTTAAATAGCATTTCTACCTCAAACAACAAAAGTTGTTTTGTTTTATTTTGGTTTTTGCAATCCAAAGATTTTTAAGGCTTACCCTGAGCATTGCACAAATTAAGGAACTTTTTCATGCTGTTTTTAGGTATGTTCACCCTAGATCCTTCTCTAACCTTGCCCATAACTACATTACAAAATATTCTATAGTCTGTCATTTAATTCTAAATCAGCTATATTCTTATGACTGAAAAATCTGTTTAATATGCCTTTGTGAATTTATAAATATGCTCCTCCATAGTATTACCTTCTCCAAATATTTATATGTTTATATATTTGTTTCACTTCCTGTTTCACTTGCTAAAATAACAACTATTTACTTTTAGCATCTGGCTACAACTATACCAAGCTCATTTCCTCAACCAAACCCAGAAACTTTGATATTCATACTTGAGGTCTTTCAGTCCACAGTCTGTCGCAGACAGCAGATCCACTCCTGAGTCGAGATAGTTGTAACTGAGGTCTAACGCTATCAGATGGGAGTTTGATCTTGCAGCTGAACCCAGAGCAGCACAGCTTTCCTTTGTGATAAGACATCCTGACAACCTACAAACAAAACATTTACATACTTAATTGAAAAACACATTACTTTCTCTTTAGATTACATTGCATTGCAATGATTTACACCTCAGAAACATGGCAGCTACAATTCCAAGGCCATACACAGGATCACAGTAGGTTTTACACATAGAAGAACAATTATTGTTTGTCTTTCTTGTATTTTAATGTGTACTCAATCACCATTACCAAACTCTGTCTACATATTTTTTTTAACCAGATGACAGTGTATTTACTATCAGAGAGATCTTATTCTAATTGACAGCCCCGCATTGGGAAAGAATATATGAGTTATCTTGGTTTTTTAAAACAAGAAACATTTTCTCAATAATGTGGCCATGTCCAACTAATAACGATGACTTGAGAAGGACCAGCTTGTTTGAAATTATTCAAACTTTTTTACAGTATGTGACAGTGTGTGGGTCCTGTCACTGTGCGCCCTGGCTACTTAGCCTCAGGGATATCCCTTTGGTTGACTGGCAAGTGCGCATGACTTTCATCCAGGAGGTTGTGGGATCAATTCCCGGGCCCTCTGTCTGTCCTGCTACATTCTGGCACTGTCGGTAGGGTCCATGTGTAGCCTTAAGGGTACATGGAATCCGAACTCGTGGTGTGTGCGTAAAGCATGAGGATGTGCTTGTGAAAAGAGGGGGAGAGATGTGACAGTGTGTGGGTCCTGTCACTGTGTGCCTCCGACTGATTCTGCACCCTGGCTACTTGGCCTCAGGGATATCCCTTTGGCTGACTGGCAAGCGCAAATGACTTTCAACCGGGAGGTCGGGGATCAATCCCCGTCCGGGAACTCTGGTTGTCCTGCCTCAAGCATATAAGTGATCCTTTCCTTTTTACACCAATGTTCTGCATTTCAAGCTATCTCTTCATTTGTATCTGAATCATAAGTGCAAGAGAAATATACTGTAGGTCTGTGGCCTTTTCCTGCTCAGGCAAGGTATTTGTTTTTTGTATAGGAAATCTTTTTGTACAGGAGGATTTAAATGGTTATCAGTAATCTAATAAGTCTGACCGAAGAGTTTCCAGTTTGCAGTGTGGACTCTGCAGTCCTTCACACAGCAGCTTCACTCCTGAATTCTTCAGGTTGTTGTTACTCAGGTCCAGATCCCTCATTGTGGAGGACCGGGAAGCGAGTACTGAGGCCAGAGCTTCACAGCTCTTCTCTGAGAGGTTACAGCCACCCAA
>JAVQJG010143805.1:0-23159 GCA_036024015.1 Craterocephalus amniculus
ATATTATATTATATTATATTATTAACATAATACAATACCCAAGCTGGGTCCAAGCTAAAGCAAAAACATTCTTCAGACTGATAAGAACGTCTGCACCTCAGAGAAAATTCCACCTGCAGCCAACATTAACTTCCATAGACAAAATATTATATATCTTATATATTGATTAAATATATTTAATGAAATTCATTATGCCACTATATCCAGGGAGGTATGGTTGTTAGCACTACAGCCTCATTGAAAGAAGACGGCTGCCGTGTGTCTCTGCTGAGGAGGACTTTGAACAGTGGGCTTTCTGTCTGGAGCTTACAGTACATGTTCTCCCCGTGAATGTGTCGGTTCTCTCTGGATTCTCTGGCTTCGTCCCACAGTCCGAAGACATGCATGACAGATTAATTGGTGACTAAATTCTCCCTACAGAGCATGTAAAAGCTTGTTTGTCTCTCTGTGTTGGCCCTGCGACAGACTGGCGACCTGTCCGGGCAGAATCCTGCCTCCAGACTCCAGCCACCGGCAAATAAGTGGTATAGAAAATGAATAAATGTTTTTTTATTTGCATGGTGGCATATTGTATTTGCTTAAGAATGTCTGAAAAGTAGTCCTTCATTCAGCTCCATTTATTCAGGACCTTGTTCAAAAACCATGTGACAGTCATTTTTCCCACACAGTCACGCCAAATCTATTTTGTCCTTGCTAATTTATTTATTTATTTTTGAAAAAGGACATAAATAAACTCCTCCTGGCGTACAGCTTGATATGTAAAACGCAGGACTTGGAGCACAGTCAGCTGACAAATTGCTTGTTTTTCAGTGAGAATGTGAGGCCTTTTTTCTGATTGTGCACCTGCTGCTGCTGTACAGATATATTTATTACATCACAATTTAAAATCTGTAAATAAAACAGTGATGCTTGTGTTCATATATTTCAGTCTCTACAGATGCAAAATATTCAACAAGAAATTATTACATTCAAGTATCACAAATCACTCACTCCCCACTTCCATCCTTGGATGTTTACAGCTACGATATAAGGTAAAAGGATTTCACCCGCTTCCCATAATGAATTTCCCTCTGTCGCTGCGGCTTATCAGTTAAATTTGTTACACTGCTCAATGTAAGACTTTGTTTCTCTCTATCTTGTGCAGAACGTCAGGCTTCATCTGACGGTGAAGGCAGCAGACTTTGCTTTGGAATGATCTCATTTGACTTCTGTATGTCTGTAGTTACTGTAATGCATGAGATGTTAACACACCTTTTGACACGTAAGAAACTGAGTGGAAAGCTTTGGAAAATGTGTTCTACGATCTAACATTAGGCCATCTTCATTTCCCGCAAAAACTTATCATCTCTTGCTCTAACTAAACTATTATTACTGCCTGAAGGCCTGAATTCAAATAATGTTGATTACTCCCATTGTTTTGGATAAACATTGGCTGAAGATGTGAAAAAGTTTATCATATTTTGGAACGTTTGCACAACAGACAGCAAGCTAACTTACCAGTCTAATATTACAGAGGCAGATAGAGAGTGGGTTTTGCATCCACTCTGCTCTTTCAACAGACTCCAACAAGTGAATTCTTTGCCTTCTTTGTCCTACGAGGACTACTCCTGTCTTTCCTCTGGAGCGATCCCTTCCCCGCTCTCTCTTTCTGGCTTCCTCAGACACTGTTTTCACCATCTTACTTTGTTCAGCCATGGCAAACTTTAGTTTGAAAAGGAGGAAAAAGTAGCTCAAAGCAGAGTGTGTTTATAGGAGGGGCGGTAAAGCAAAGCGCTGCGGGTCACATGATCCCATAAGAGACGGATCTGCTCCTGCACAGCTACAATGTGTGGTTTCTGAGGAGGGCAGCCCCCTCGGAGCGCAGACACATATCAAACACTGTATACTGATGTTTGGGCCAAAGGTTACATGGTGTCCCTTAAAGGGAAAAAACGGTTTAAGCATTTTAACACAGCAAAAACTAAAATATGTCAGTTTGATGTGCCAACATGAGTTAACATGGGATTAGAAAATACTGGAGTCGGACTTCAAGACAATATTGTGTCTTAAGTTAAGCCCAGAGGATATTATTGCTTACTGTATAGACTGACCTTTGCAATCGTAACAAGCAAGTTTTATTATTCTTTTAAAAGTTACAGACTCTTAAGTGGCCCTTATTCCTTCTATGCTTGTGTTCGAAGTGGATTTTTTGTGGGATTATAAATACAGAGAAAAACTAAAAGAAGCAGTGATACAACCAAGGTTTATTTGTTCTCTCTCACGCACACATCCATACAGAGAGATAAATAATGCAGCGTCAAAACACAGATCTCAGTAAAGAGGCTTGATTGCTAATTAAAATGGACTGAATGCAGGCAGCAGATTAGAAAGTTGGCAAAGCGGCTGCTTTTAGACATTTGTGAAAACACTGAGGGATGGCCGAGGATTTAGCGCTAAGATGTCCCAGCTGAGTTGACAGACATTTCTCCAAATGTCCTTGATATCTTCCTCGCTTTGCGCTCACTCTTTCCATCTTACTTCCCGTCTCTCTATAGAAAAGATATTTTTGTCACATGTCCTCATTAAATCATAAAGAAGCCAGACTTTGTGAGAACAGGCCTTCAAAGAACACACAAAGTGTGGGACATAAACAAGCACAGCACACACAAAGGGCACGCCTAATCCCTGGTTAATAAAAAGTAGATGGCTTTCCCTAGCAAACTCTTACAGTTTGCCACTCAGTACAAAGCCCTGGATATATTGATGCTATTTGAAGAAAAATATCATTCTTTCTTATGAAATATCCAATAAAAGCCAAAATTTTAATGAAGGATATGTTTTGCGTGTTAGGAAACTGTACTGTAAGCCAACTCTATGAACTCTATTCAGTGCAGAATATTTTAATCCGAAGGCTCAAACTATAAAAACAGATATTGGTTAAATATATCATGTTACTTCCCCTTGCTGTGGTTCTGAACGTCTTTTGTATCAACATAACCCAGGTCTGAACCCACAAACTATTTTGATCTTTAATCTGAATAAAAAGATAAAAATGGTAAATGGATTTTATGTATATTGTGTTTTATAGTCTCTTAACCACTCAAAGCACTTATACATGACAAGCCACATTCTCACACACACACACACACACACACACACACACACACACACACACACACACACACCCACGCACACACACACACACACACACACACACACACGATCATCCAGTGCTACTTAGGAGTTATCTAGTGCTACCTATCATTTGCACGGATCGATGAGCACATCGGAGGCTCGACTTTTTGCCCAAGGACAAGCTGGTATCAAACCACCAATCTTCCCAATGACAGTTCACTGCTCTTCCTTCTGATCTACAACCGCCTCAAAATAAAATAAAACAATCTAGAAAAAGACGAAAGAAAGATGAACGGATGTGATGAATGCTCATCGGATTTAATAGATCATTCTTTAAGAAAAGGAAGAAAAATGATGAGACAAATAAAGAAATAAAAAAAACAATATGAGCAGAAAAAAACAAAACATAAGGATTGCTCCCCTTAAACATATAAAAAAAAAACATACAGAATGCTCTGGTGCTGGCAAGGCTAGAAAGCAGAAGGTGGAGGAGGGGGAGGTTAAGTGATGAAAAGGAAGGAGACCGCGATGATACCGGGCTGGCCAACCCTCTATCTCCTCCTCCACGTGTCCCCACCAAGGAGAATAAAATGTTTAAATTTCATCTGTGGGATGACCTTGACTGGCCGAGAGCAGAATTAAATTTCTGTGGAGAAGAGTGGGCATTCCAGCGGCCGAAGCAGAACAGATCATGATTAGAAAATATAAAGCATCTCTGGAAAGGCTGCAATGCATCACGGATCGCAACTTGCTTGCTCTCTGTACTTATGGGGGCATTTGTCTTTGTCCCGGTGGATTATTTTAGAAATCTAAGGGGCTTAAGTGCACATAAAATAACAATAATAAAATTCTGTTGGGTCCTGACAGCTTGATTCATGCTTTCAGTGGTACCTGGAGGTTAATCATTTAAACACAGTTTCCTCAGGCGTCTGATCTGTGATAACTACTGAGCTGATTACGAACATGATTTGGAGATGACAGCTGTTGGAACCTGGCCTGCTCCACTCTGGCTCAACTGATGATGAGATTAGCTGTAAAAGAGAATAATTCTGACTTTTCTGATCCAGTTGCTGTTATCAAACATTTCTTTATCATGCTGAATCAGTGAACAGTAAAAGGTGCGCTCATTACTTCTCTTAGGGTTAGCGGGTTAGCACCAGCACACTTTACATGCTGCAGTACTGGCTTGTTTTGCCAATTACATTTGTGCTAAAACATAACTCCATCCACTTTGTCCCTTCGCTCGAAACATCTCAAGTTATGAGTCAACACTAAAGCTGAGTCATAAAGACAGCTCAATCCTTATGATGCTCAAGGCCTCCACTTTGGGTGAAATAAACTGTTCTACACGGCTGAACGAGGGGAATAACTCACAGCTGTCTCACAGACAGCATCTTCCCAGCTGCCACCACCTCCTGTGTATGTGTCTGTGTGTATTGTGCTGATTACGAATGTCTGTGTGGATCACATGAGTATGATTATCCCCACTTTTCCAGGATGAATCTGACATCTGAATTATGCTCATTTCACAATCTGAAGGATTTCATTTGGATATGAAGGAATATCTGGCTACCACCTGATACTGCACTCATATAAATGACAAACTGCCTCCAAGCTAGAGTTGTCAGACAAAAATAGGTGATTTTTCTGTCAACTAATATAAACAAGACAAAGGAGTACTTTGGAGACATTTCTGCAAAACTTTAATTTAAAAATAAACCTACAACATACTAAGGCAGGAGATAGAAGACTGAATTACCAACGAAACATTCTCTTTCTTATCCTTGGTTTGCACTCTATTTTCCCAACACATACCATGCATGTCAATGTCTTTGTCATAAAGCATAGAGACGTGACAAAGAGGTAGAGGCTAGTGGGTGAACCTCACTGACACTTTACTCTGAAGAAACCAAAGATACAAGCAAGAAATCCAACTCAGTAGAAGACAAAACTCAGAAAAAGAACAAAACTTACTGTCTGGCAGAACCCAACAAGACAGCTGATAACAAATATGACTGGTTACAAGATACTGATGTAACACTACATCCTAAACCCCAACCCTGTAACACTCATATTGTCAGCATATTCAGTTTGCTTTACTTAAAGTATGGTCTAAGCAAACAATCAGTAGATGTTCAATGAAACCTTCAAGTGCTAATACTTTTAAAACCAAATCTAAACTAATTCATTGTGTATTTACAAATGTCAGACGACTCAGAGACTTTGTCTGAGTCCAACCGCGTTTAAATGATCCAGCACTGTGTTTGAGGGTTTGGTCAAATTTCAGGTCTGTGTTTATAAGCCAAACACCAACATGGGAGAAAGTGTGTGAGATAGCCTCTGCTCTTTCATCTCGAAGAACTTGGACTGTCAGTGGAGGGTAAATTTGTCTTTGAAGAACATGAATAAATTATTGCAGTTTCTCTGACTTCACACTGGCTCTTAGAGCATTATTACCCACCCCAGCTGTTAATTAATTGATAGTGCATCCTGCTGGTACGTGTTTTTGTGCTTTCTGTTAGGGTCTGTTCAGGTCGACTGCATTTTTGATTGGAACTAATTATCCACGGTTGTATTCTAGTTGTTTAATATATGCGCGCATTGGGTTAGACTAGTTTGTATTCAGGTACTAAATAGTCTTTCCATGAGGACTTCCACTCTGCACACCCCCCAGAATGCCTTGGATGGAGAACAAGAACATCGCATTTACTGCTAGTAATTATATGGAAGTCTGGGTTTAAAGTGTCAGCATGATGTTGTTCCATTATTGGGAGCACGGCGTACTCATCAGGTCAGTGCCTTCCAAACTACACCAGCTTCTGTGCAATGCCATCCCAGAGCTGATGCAAATCTTGAAGACAGAAAGCAGAATCCTAAACAAAGATGACAAGGCAATAAGATCTGCTTAGTGGCAAAGAAGAAGGATGGATGGAATGACTCAACACTCGGGGGATTACAGTGTTTTGCCTTGAGCAGAATAAAAAGTGTGGAAACAGGCCAGTAACATGATAGACTGAGGTGCTATGAGGCACAAAGACATCAAAGTATCAAGTTTGGGTTTCAACAAATATTTTCTCACTCCTAACTGAGCAGGAAACATAATTAAATACATGTAGGGAGTTGTATGCAAATTTGTTTTCTACACAATGAAAAACTGAACTTGTTAATGACATGTATCAGTTCTGGTTATTTATCAGTATACTGAATAATGGATTAAATGTGGGATGTAAATAATGCACTGCAGCAGCCATAAGTAGAAAGACAAAAACAATGAATCATGGACTGTATGTCCATTTTTGGCATGTTGGCACTCACACCTAAAACAGTCATAACCCAATTTTATTCCAACTTGGGCTTGGTTTGTTAGAAAGGGACTTTTAACTTAATTATTGAAACCTGGTTTGATTTAATGTGAATGGCTTTATACCCCAAGATACTTTGAATGACAATCTATTCGACATTATCTTTATATCAACTTCCTCTAAACAGCCAAGTTTTTCATACTGCACATTATGTGGCAGTCATTCTGTTTTTACAATTTAAAATAAAGACTTCACTCTTGAAACAGACATAATTAGTTTGCAGTTGGCTTTTTATAGCTTTCTGGACTCCTAAACACTGACTGAAAATCATTAGAGCTCTGCTGCATCAGGAAAACTAAACCCAATTTATCGGCTTTGCTCAGCTAAGAAGCGTCTCCTGCCACAAAGTATAATGTGTGCTTTTGTACGTGTGTCAATACGTCAGGCAGCTGGGTCAGCTTAAATGACAGGGAAAAGAAAAACAGATGTCAGGTAAGTCTTCAAAGCGCCAAAAGAAAGTAAGTAGGAAACTAAAAAGTCCTTTGTGAGAAAACAAAGAGATCAGAGTTGGAACCAGAGAGAGGCAGAGTCTCAGGGAAGTTTTGTTTCAGCACTGTTTATTGTCCTGCTCAACACCAACAGAAAATATCTGCCCCCAGGGGTAAACCTTCTTTACCTGCATGCTTGGCAACTTCATAACATCTGCAAAAGTATATGAAATCTGATTCATAATGTCTCCTCTCTGTCTTTATTCTCACATAACCCTGTGCCAATGCGTCTGTGTAATCTTGGAACCTCTTGCCTTTGTCTTTCCTGATAAGGCGAGAAGTCTGCGATCGTGCTGACAAGGCTCCATATCAACCAGTTTTGAGGCAGAGCAAGCGTACAATCTGTTTCTCATCTTCGACTTCGGCTCGAGCTGTTGGAGAGGTTCCCCTTCGTTAGACCTGACGCCTCGAATGAGACTCTTTCTCATCCCTCTGCAGCAACTCTCAAATACACACGTGTGCACTTAAGCAGATTCATACATAATAATTTGGATGGGGAAAGAGTTTTTTTTACTCATATGCAAGAAGAGAGGTTTCTGCTTGCGAGCAAACAGGCACTTTAAGAAAAGACATCTTTAAGTTAGCAGACATCTGCTCCACGTCTATCTGTAATTGTCTGGTGACTGAACAAGCAGAGTACATTTATCACCCCGCCTCCTCTGCAGAGGAGATGACATATCCTCCAACACCTCCACCCACACCTCCTTGGATCTCCTCTGCTGCCATGTATCACGGCTCCTCTGGTCTACACCTCTTCTCCACTGCACCTTTGCTGTTTGTCCTCCTCCTCGTCATACCCATTCTCTGCTATTTATAATCTGCACATCTCACCTCTTCCTGCAGCAGTGTTCTTGGCCTCCCTTGCTGGGAAGCCTGAGCTCCCTTCAACCAGGTCTTCTTTTTATCTAATGACTCCAACATAATTCCTCTCACCAGCCACGCTGCCTTCTCGCCCTCTTTTCCTGCTAAAATCCAACAAATAAACTACAAAGAAACTTCAAATATGTAAAATCAGAGATTTAAATCTTTTTTCTTTTCTAGAATGTCATTTCCCATAACATGTTTGGTTAAGTCTAAAGTCAAGAAGTGTTGACCTCCCAAAAAGTGTTTATATATATATTTATTTATATATATTTTTTTTTTGGTAGCCCTGCCTCATAAATGATTGCGTATGGGCATTAGATGTGGGACATGCCACCAGTGACTGAGTTGAACATTTTGTTGGCTATTTTTAATATAATGTTTCTATAGATGATAGATTTCTGCAGCTTCAGTCATGTTTTATGTTTCCTAGATTGTCATGAGTGAGTTTCCTATTCTTAGCTCGGTCTCAGGTGATAATCAATAAAGCAATTTATATAGTGTAGAAAAGTGTAGAAAGTAAAGAAATAAATAAGAAAGTTATTGTGTGTAAATGTATTCATGTTTTTTCTAGTGTCCTGAAATTACAAGTGGCCAAAATATTTGTGAAATGTTTAATCATCGCACTGGTGAACTGGCTGATTAAATATTACTCACATACATAAAAGTTGGGACATTGAGAAGATGTAAATGCAGAAGAAGCAGAATGCAAAGAAGTTGCAAAGCTTTTGATGTATTTGAGCATTCATTCTAATACATGACACATAACAGTGTGCCATGACTCCACACATTCAAAGACTCAAAAGCAAAAAGGCAAAATATGAGATCTAATGTGATTTTCTTTCTTACAGACCTCGCCCATTGCGATGGACTGAGTCAGCGTGGAAAAGTGTCCTGCACAGAATAACAATCTGAAATTCTTTTTGAAACTCGCAGGCATGGCAAACTTCAAGCTAATGTGGAAAGGTAGCATCTGTTAGATATCAGCACCCACTTCAACAACATCTGTAACTATAGTGGGTTCATTATCAAATATGGCACTGCACATCTGTTGAGGCATTATTAATGCTAATCATATATACGGGTTTTACAGCAAAGTGTGCTCCCGTTCCCACAGGAGCTTTTTCAGGGAAGACCTTTCTTGCAGTATTTCAGCAAGACAATACCAAACCACATGCTGCATATATAACAATATCAGCGCTCTGAAATAAGTGTCTGGTGGCTTGACTAGCCTGCAGCCAAGACCTGTCACCCACCCAAAAATATGACAAAGGAAAGCCAAGCCTGAGGGCAACTCAGACCCTGTGGGGAACATGCCACTGCCACATTTTAATGTGTTACAGAAATCATTTCAAAATGATCCTTTACTACATTTTCTTAAATAAAAAGGATGAATTCCATTTATTATCTGATGTATTTACGCTGTTTCAACTCAGCCCAGAGTTTAAAACACTTTCTTAACATTTTAACAGCAAAAACAAGGAAGCACAAATCAAACCATACAGCTATGTTGAGGGCATATATTTGCACTAACATCCGATGGAAAGTTTATGAGAATTTTAGCTTGCCCCTAATGCACAAGTACTAAAATATTTGCAAATAAAGTGAATGATAGCCAGGATTTGGACACCTCTTGGACCTGAGTATGTAGAATATTTATAGCAGACTTTATAGCCTGAGGCTCCAAGCTCGCCGGATGACATTTCACCAGAACACATTTCACATTTTCTGACTCTTATCTCTGGCTTAATTTAACAGTGCAAAAGAGAAATAAGGAAATGGGGAAATGCATCACAATGATCATGCATGTGCAGCTTTGCTGGTGATGAAGCCAGTTGAAGGTGGGCTTCCACACATCTGGACACTACTGCTACAACTGCTGCAGATGTGCATTGTCTTAAAAATTCCTCTTGAGGTTAACTGTCCTTAGATCGTCACATGGATATGAAAATATTAAGTGTTTAGGATTAAAACGTAAACAGTTAATATCAAAAGTTCGTATGTTGAGAATCATTAGAGTTGTTTAGACCTCTGAACTGCTGCCTCCATCTTTAATCACAACTTTCACTGAAAATGGTTTTCCTTAGTTTGGGAAAACAACCCAATCAGAGTGTAGGTGTGGTAAATTACAGACGCCAACTTCCTGTGCCAAAACTTGAGAAACTGAACTTTTAAATCAACAAAAAGATAATAACAAACATTTAGTCCATGACTTCCAGCAAATGTTCCTGTCGCTGTTCAAACTGAAAAATAATGGCTCAGCGAGTCGGAGGTTTTAGAACAACACACTCAACCTGTCATTTTTCTTTACATTTATGCCCTAATCTGCAAATACTTTGCAATGTTTGTCTGTAAAAAAGGTATAACTTGCCATATTTGCAACACAACTCTCAGCCAGAAAGCTACGGTTTAATGAACGTGAGGCATCTTAGCCCTGCACCTGCTTTAACTTCAGAACTGCGGCTTGGCCATTAATGCCCTAAATAACATGATAATACACATGATTAAGGCCAAAGAGAACAAAGAGTACAATGGGAAGCATGTTGTCAGGAATCGACAGTGAGTTCTGTGTAATTCCTAGCTGCTAACCTGGCAGGGCAGCTGGTGCTTCTCAGAGGTGTGTGTGTGGGTGTACAGGGGTCACAGAGATCGCTGCCGGTTGTGAATAATTTTTCTCATGTCTTTACTCCTTTTCTTCACCGCTGTGCTCTCCCTCCACCTGCGCTCCTCTCTCTTTCCCTGAAGCAAGACTTTGTCCACTCTGTCTTTGTTAAAATGACAAACCCTAATAGAATAAATAAGGTTCCTATTTTTACCTGGCTTCTGGCAGGGTGATCACACCCACAACACATACCGGCACGCAACAAGACAGGGGAGGTCGGTAAAGAGCTGACACCTGACTGGATGGGGGAGGGCAGTGAGCTTGGGGAAGGAGGTCACTGTGATTTAATTAAGACAGAAAGTTAGAAAGAAGAAAGGAAGGAAAATAGGACAAGCTTTAATTCTCTGTGGCAGTGTTGACTGTTTACTGCAGACAAAGTTTATTTGTGTCTAAAAATCTCTGTCATCATTCATTATTTTAATTTGTCCTGACATTTGACAATTAATCAAGCTCTGCAATGTCACCTCCAGCTTTTAAAGCACTTTTAATTGCTGCTGGGACGCTCACACAAAACTCCAACGTATCTCATTATTTTCAAGCTGTTTTCAAGCAAATTTTCCTGTTATTGGTCACTCAATAAAAGAGACAAGGCAACCTGAATCTGTTCATCATATCCACATCCATTCATTGAGTATGTTGCTGTGCTGTTCTCCGCTTAGGAATGCATGGGAGAATTTACCAAGCTCCTCTGGAAGATTATGAAGAAGAAATATTATTATATATATTTTAAAATTTTCTTAGCATAAATCCCTGGAAAACAGGTAGAAACATTGTGATTAAAAATACAGGTTTTAAGATAAATTTATTTACTCTCATCCTGGGGAAAGAAAAAGGAAAGGGCAGATAATCTAAACAATCTAAATTCTACCTGTGCAAAGCCATTTTTCACAGCAATAAGCAGAGGCCTCTGACTAACGGACAATTATTTACTGCGGTAAACTCTTGATAGGTGCCAATTCACTATGAGTTTTATCAAAACAACAACTACTTGTTTTGGTACAACGGTAAGTAAATAAATTCACATAGTCTATTAAAGGAGCAAAGCACAAGTTCTAGCTTTATTCCAGAAGTCTACCTCTCCAGAGACAAGTGTAATGTTGTGCACAGTTCCAGTTAGATGCCCAATAAATAAATAAAGCATAGCATAGCTACCACACAGATAGCCAAATCCTGGTTTCTGTCATTCATCACATTTAGCCTATTAGCGAGCAGAAAGCAGCTGAGGGTCCTGTTTCATTCCCAGAGGAGATCGGAGCTCCTCAATCGCAGGAAGAGGCGGTTGGGGAAAGAAAATAATAGTATATTAGCATTTCAACTTGTGCAGTGCACCTTTAAGATTCAATGTAATTGTGCAATATTGGTAATTAGAGGACATTTCCAGGAGAAGAAGTAGTCTCCGAATAAACCAGTTCCAGCGGGTAAGAAGTCTATTTTCTATTAACTAGACTTCCTCATTCTAGCTGAAATAACTTTCAAATCAAATGCATTTTTTAATATATAATAACTGGTTGCTACATGACCAGACCGGCAGTTGCTTTCATGCTGTTCGTGTCTGATCTCTGGCGTGGTAATTGAGGTCATGTGTCTGACAATAGGAAACTTACATCAAAACCTAGTGCAGGGAAGAAAGTGCCATTAATCACCCAGACAAGGCATCATGACCAAACTCTCACACACACTGACTGACCATGGGTAATGAGCCATGGTAGTGTCTACACAAACATGACTGATAAAGAAATGGGAGTCTGGTCATGTGTATTGTTTTCAGAGTCTTGGGTCATTAGGAAACAACTGATGTAAGTCTTCAATTAACTTTACAGACCATGGTCAACCATGAGAGATTGTTTCACCAGCTGGGGTTTGGGTGGTCTATCGAAATCCACCACTGATATTGTGAAGAAACCCTTTTTGAGCAGCACTAGCTCTTCTAGTGAAAATCTGTATGTAATGTTGCTGCCACAATATTTGACTATGTAAGAAATTGTATATCTTTTATAAACCTGAAGTTATTTAAAGCAGATTTGGAAACCCACACTGCTGTTTGCACCAGGATGGAACTGTTTCTTCGCTGATGCTGTCCAAATTTATTTTAGGAAGAATCTGACACTCTAATCTTTTCTTTAAATGCGTTTCACACAAATATTTGACACATACATGACTAAGTCTAAAAACAACTGGTGGCAGCTGTGGCCCGATGAGCAGAGCAGTAGAAAATGATCAGTGTGGATATGGAGGGAAGCTGCAGTCAGGCACATCTTGTATTTGGAGCAAAGGGTGAGGACATGGATCATCAAACTCTCCTGTGAGCTCATTACTTCCTGCAAAAGGGTAGGATGTTTCCAAGAAGCCAGGAAGAGATTAAGAAAGATGACTCTGATTTCACGTTTTTGCCAATGGAATCAATTTCTTCTCCTAGAAATGGATGGTCCTGGGCCAAGCTGAAGCAGCTTCCACGTCCCATGCCCAAAAAGGGGCGAATCAGAGTTCAGACAATCAGATTTTCAGTCCCACATGGAACAAATCAAATGTTGTTCTGGTGTCTTAACCTGCTGTATAACTACAGAGAGTGATGTTTCAAAATAAATATCAGTTACTATATGGTGACATTACGTTAATACTGACATTATTCAGATGATTGAGACAAGAGCTATGATACATAGAAAAACACGCTAACAGTCTTGAATTCAAACCAATGTCTGTTTTTATGTAACAATGCCTACATGGATCCAAAATGGACCTTTTCTACTAGTAGCACATGATGGGTGAGTGGGTCAGTGTTTCCTCCAGTTTCACAGTAAACGCTGTGATAACAACACTCAGGACAGACAAAGGTTAAAGAGCGCTTCATTCTGTTGAGCCACTATAAATATTCTTAGAGTACAGATCTCAGAAAACATGCTGATGTTAATAAAACTTACAGAGAATATTGGATCCACTTAAACTGTTAAACTACTCAGAATTACAACAATGATGGTTGATTCGGTTTGTGCAGCTCTGCATGTTCACACGATGGTTACAGAATGATGCTCTCTGAGTAACACTTCATATCTAAAATCATTTTCTTCAAACAATGTAACCCAAAGTCTCCCCCTCCCTGGCGATGCATCATGGTTGTTGAAGTTCTAACTTTGCAAAGATAGTAAACTGGTCTGTGACCACAAGAGCAGGACATGAAATACATGGCAAATTTTCTTAACAACGTCTTTGCCAGATAAATTCCATAAGCATTTCATGTCAGGAGCAGCGGGGGATTTTTTCATTTTCCAAGCAAAGATCAGCGGCTGATTCCACATCTTTTGTTCATCATAAATTTGGAGCTGTGGTGTAAAAACCGGCTCCTACACAGTCTTGTTTGAAAAAACAAAAAACAAACCAGTTCAAAGCCTTTTTACTTTGTAGAACCTGAAAGCAGCAGTTAAAACAGGCTTCCTACTGACTGGACACAGGTAGATGACTACCCACGCAGCTTCGTCCTCATGGTGTTGTTATGGTGACAACAGGCTCATGGAAGTTCACAACTTTTTACAAAGATGAACAAAATCAAAAGTTTTATCTCCCAAAAAGATCAGGAGAAACTCATCCATGTATTCATCTCCAGTACACTTGATTACTTAAAGGTCTTTCAAATAGTTTTAACCAGGACTGAGAGACCTCAACACATAAGAGATTTAACATCTTTAAACTGGTTTCCTGTCCTACACAGGATATATCAGACTATCACACCCGAATCCAGAGTAACCATGGAGACATTTAGTTGTCATGATGCAGACAAGTGGAACAAAATGGCAGTAGAAATTAAATGTAGAACATTTTAGATGCAGATCTTTTCTTTTCTAATGGCCCGTCATCTTCATGCTCTTTTCTTACTGATCTAAACTGTTGCGTATTTTTAATAATTTTGATTCAGTTATTGTATAAGATTTAAGATATAACTTTTTACGCACAGCTTTTCAATTATGTCTTAGTGTGATCTTTTCTCTCTTTATATTATTTCATGTATTTTCTAATTCTACTTCTAAACCCGAGTGTTTTAGTGTTTTATGTTTAGTGATTTGATCTTGTTGAAATGAAATTTGCTGAACAAATTGACTCAAATTACCTCCTTCCTTCCAAAACACGAGACATGTGTGTGGAAATGGTCACTTTTGTGTAGTGTTTCATAAGCTGTTAGATGAAGGACGCTTATTTCCAAATCAAAATGGTGTGCCTAGCCGTAAAGTTTAATAAAACTGTCCAAAGTGATGGCTGCTTGATGTTGCAGAGTGGGTGCAATCTGGGGCTTTCTTTGGTGGAGAACAGTATTATACGTCAATTTGCAACTTAATATGATCTTCATTCACCGGCTGAATCATTTCTAAATAATTGTCTGAGTGAAAGGTTCTGAACAGATTATCTGAGATTAAAGAGAAATCTTTATGTTCATGCCTCTTCATGTTGAAGATCATATGTTCATACTTGATATTCAATTCAAAGCTATGAACTCTCTCTTACAGCAACAGATATTCACTGTGTACTGAATGTAAGAACATATTTAAGGTTTTACCAGAAGCATGAACAGTAAGCGCACTGGAAGGTCGCTAAAGGTTTGCAGAATGGTTTATGGAAGGTGCAGGCTCACTGATATCAATCTGAAAAAATCTGCCCTCATTTAAGGGATAATCTAAAAGTCATAGTTTACCAAGAGGAGGTTAAGATGAACCAGCATAGCATTTTAGTGAATTTCATCGACTTTTTTAGCATTTTCTCCAACCAGAGTCAGATTCATCTGAAAATGAAGACTAATGCACTTCTTATGAGAGTTAGAAAACTCTGTCATCTGTCATCCATCAAAGCAGAGGAAACTCGAAATGAACAGTTACACACAGTAAGCGTGTCCTTGGAAAAAGAAAGGAACAAAAGTGGTTGGGACAAACAACAAAAATGACAGTGGTCATTTTGGAGCCACTGGGGTGAAACGGTTGGAGGAGATGGGCTATTACTTATTTCTGCTGTGACTGGCTGAGAAAACAAGCACCAGTAGGAAAAGGATGGATGGCTGGCGCTCTGAGTTAATGAAAAGCCGTGCTGTTGGGTTTCTGATCGGTTGATTACAGAAAAACTTCAAACATTCTGCAGTTTGGTGTGACTCTTCAGTATAGTTAATCCTGGTGTCAGCACAAAGTGATACTGATCAAAAAATACACTGTAACATTATATTTCAACATGAGACATGAAGTCTATGTGGTTTAGACACCCATCAGCTAAAAACAACAAACATTAAACAACTGCACACAACATGTAGCTGTCATCTACACGAATGAATCCTGAAGACTCACGATAAATGTAACTACTAACATGAAACTGTACAGATAACTTGAAAAAAGCTCTTAAAACAAGTTAATTTAAAATGGGATAATACGCCTTATTTGAATTTGAATTAATTGAAGTACACACATATATGACAATAACTAGCTATCGGAATTGGTGGAAAATGTATTTGGCTTCTATGTCTTAGGCTAAAAAAAGGCAGATACACAAAAGTGTCAAAGTAAAAAAAAAGTAAAAAAGAAATTAAAATGGTATTAAAAGATTACTGTTGTTTCAATTCATACACCTAAAGCATGACTTTTAAATCAGATATTTCTTACTGATTCTTTGTGACTGGTCCCAATATACAATTTCAACAGCTTTCTTTATTACTGTTTGTTGTGTAATGTTTGTACAGCAGTGTCTAAGGGCCTTGTGCGATCCTTCATTTTATTCTTTATGTATTTCCAAATACATAGACTGAGAGAGAGCAAAGAACACGTTCTGGAAAGAAAGAGAGGGGAAAAAGCATGGGAGGGTTGCTGAAAATAGTTTGGTACAAAGACTTGCCAAACCTGAAGAAACAACTTTTAAAAAACCGTTGACCGTCACAACTACTGCTCAAGAATTTGAAAAAGTTCATGAAATTATGGCTGCTTGGTAAATTATAAAGGAATGGCGGGTGGCTCGAATCTGTTGTTCATGGCAATAAATGAATCATTGCAGGTATTTTAAAGGGGTGAGGCAAGGCCAAGGATGCCAAAAAAATGACCCCAAACAGACATTTCATTCAGTTTTTCATATAATTATTTTTGTCCATCATTCTACTGGCAAACCTAAAACCAGTAACTGAGTGAAGCTGATTTTGTAGAAGATTTTAGGCGAGGTATGGGAAGTTTCAGTGAGGAAAGTTGGTGTCTCCTACCTTTGCTGATGTCCTGGTATTCCAGCCATAGTTGTCTCTGGACCTGTTTGTTGGGGTACCAGATGGTGCAGGACTCCTGAAAGCCGTACACTGCCTCCTGGACGTAGTGATTCCCGAACTCCCTGAGGATGGAGACAAAGTCGCTCCGCTGCATCGCCCCATCCAAAGAATGGATGGCTGAGCTGAAAGCTGAGAAGATGGAGAGAAAAAGCTTTACTGTCTGCAAATCAGCTACGGCATGTCGGCATGTTTGTACTTTTAGTTTTGTAGGTACAAACATAAAAGTAATGACTAAAATCTAAAAGTGAACTGATTCTGAGATAAGCCATGAACAGTCGATGGATTACCGACATTATTTGGTACGGATTTATCTCATATCTCTGGGAGAAAATAACCAAGCTTGGAATCTGGAAGTCAAGAGCTCTTTGCATTGGTTTTCAACGCCAAGGGAACCGGAACCTTCCGTCTGTCCTCATTTCTGTGTGCTGTCAGTTTACTTGCAGATGTGTACTCAAATGCAGCAAGGCAGTGTTGAACGGTTCAGCTCATGTGACAAAAGGAACAGAAAAGAAACGGCAGAAATATATGAAGAGTTTGTTGGACTTAGGGACAGATAACTCCTTAAGAACAGTCGTTTGCTATTGTGAAACCAACACCTGTACTCAGAAGTAAACTCTGAACTCTGCACTGCCCTCTAGTGGATGTATTGCTTTGCAACCATGCCAACTTTAAGCACACCTGAGGAGTATGTGGGCGGTGATGTCTGACAATGTTTGAAACGTACATGAAGTGAGCCCACATGGGCTCCACTGTCCCGTTCCAACACAACAGGAAATGGCAGAAAGCTGAATGTTGCTAAATATTCTTCCATGCCTTTAAGTGGGAGCTGCTGCACCAAATGAGCAGTGACAGGAAAACATCAGTGCACTATATGATCCTGATTTACCAACAAGTGGATGGGGATAGACACCTACCTCTAACACGAGAAACTCCTTGTCAAGCTGAACTCCAAGACTATTTTTTATACGTTCTTTTCTTCTCCGTTATGATGATTGAGTTATTCATTTTAAACTTTGTTCTCTGTGACCAATTTCTGGATTAAAAAGTAAGTCAATACACCTGCTTAGTAAAAGTTAAAAAAAAATCATCATGATAAGGTGTTTATATACACAGTTCAATTTTTCCAAAGCTGATTGTAGATCCAAAGTCTTTGCTACCAGTCTAGGTCTTGTAAGGGTAGGTGTTCTGTGTTTAAAGCTAACAGAAATGACCAAATGCCAGTATAACATGACTTGGGTATAAAACCCAATTTCTAAACCATCAATGTTAGCATTGAATTGACTGGTGATCTGCATCAGTTGATGGGCTGACCAATTGACAGAGAAATTGTATTAAAATTGAATGTTTTGATCATTGAAAGAAATGGTATCTAAATGTAAGGTGACATTGTGTTTTGGCAAAGTATTTCACAGATAGCTGAGTAGAAATCAAGGATCAGAGTAAAAAAAAACTTATGTGACATTCGGGCATAATGACATTCAGGGAATGTCATTTTTCACTGTAAAAAGTTTTAAGCTTTTAATTGCGCAATCCTTTTTATTTTGGTCTGTCCTATTTCAGCAACTGAACAGAGGTATTTATCATCACAGTGAAGACGTGGAAGTTGATATCAGGTATTTGACACCAAATGGATTTCTTGGCCATCTGAGCCAGCTGCTTACTATTCATGAACTCTTTTAACCAAAGAGTGCCGATTATCCACTGTGTCTGCACAGATATGGGCAAATTTGGGCTCACAGAAAAAAAATTACATTTAATTCACTGAAATCCTTTTGATGTTAAATCTTTTCCAGCAGCGCTGCTGGTATCGCTGCTGAGTTTTGAAGTGTACACAACTCTTAAGTCAATAAAATCTGATGAAGGATCAAAATCAGAGGATCTGATGTCAAAAGAATTTAGAGTAGATGAAGGAGTTGTGAGGCATGAGGGACATTAAATTAGCTTTAAGCTTTAGCACATCTGGAGTTTCAAACAGTATGTAAAAAAACTTTCATGTTAACTTTTCTTCTTCAACTTTTTTTTTCTACCTGTGGATGAGTATGGAAGGGTGTTTGAAGGTGTGTGGAAACAATGAAACATCTAAAATGTGCAGAATTGTGGCCCAAGCTGGAGTTTTTTTTTCTTCCTAATCTTTAACACAACTGGTGGATTAGCTCTAATTCAGTAAATAAAGCAGAAAATAAATCTTATAAAAGTGCATTAAAGGGCATCATAGGCAACCACAGAACTGACCATAAAAATACATCATGAAAGTTTCAATGCTTATGTAGCTCTCTCTCAATAAATCAGAATAAGTTCAGCTTTCATCAGCAAATTCAGCACTCAGACAACTGTTGTCCAAAGCTGCTTCAAAGCACCAAGAAAAAAATGCAAATATTCAACTTCAGAAAGAGAAAATACTAGCTGCCCTAAAATATGGTACATAATAAAGTTAAACATAACACATATTTCTAAGTAAGGTTAAACTGTCTCAGTTTAGCAGATGAAGGATTACAGTGATAAAGTGTTGAGACTATCATGACCAGGAACTTTATTACGCTGTGACATTACTACACTACAAGCTGAGTTAATATGTGCACTTTTTATGCTTGCTGGGGCCGTGATAATATGCTGTGTGCCGGATGTACAAAGATCCCAGTTTGCGTGTAGGAATTTGCCCATCCACCCAAACATTTTGCGCATAAGGCTGGACCAGGACATGCAGGTGATTTACTAAGATTGATTCCACAAATGTTGGCAGGTAGAAACGTGTTGCAGATACCCATTAAATGGGATTTTTTTGGAGATGCAGTGAATTTGGAACAAAGAGACATTAGTGGAAAAGACAAAGATGAATATAAAAACACATAATAAATATTTAATCAAAATAAAACAAATGTCATCCCAGTAAGGCCTCAAAAGTTACTATCAGGACCTGGATAAGTAAAGTTGCTACCGGCACAAATCAGATTGTCTGCAAACCTTAAAAAATGGTCTGACATCTACTATGAAGTGTCTTCTGTAGTAAAGCACTAAGGAGGGATATCAGGGCCATGCCAGTGCCTGCTGCTCAGCGCATGCATTAGCTGCAACATTGGTCATTAATGCCCCAGCGACAGGGGTCAAAGGCGGGGATACAGATGGTGTTGGGGCTTTCTGTAGCAGCTCCAGAGTGACTTGATGGGAATATCAACACAGGAGGTAAATAAAGAAAGGACGGAGAGTTGTGCTCTACACTTTATCCTGGAAAAGAAGGGTGCACTGTGCATATCCAAGTTAAATAACGTGATACTAGTAAAAAGGGGGAAATAAAGATATAATTCATGTCAGATTTAATAACCACTTAGTTCTGCTGTGATTGTTGTGTTTTTGTTTAGATGAACTGAATGGTGGAGTTTTTTTACGCTGCTGACTTTTAACATAGCATGTTTGTTGGTGCCAGACTGGCTGGTCTGATAATTTCATGCAGAATTTCATATCTGAAAGTGGGCTGTAATGTCAGAACACCCCCCTGGGTGCCCCTCATGCCCACCAAGAATGAGAAACTGAGGGCACAGTTCACACCAACAGTTTACCATAGTATGCATTTTTCTTCCATTTTACTCTAAAATATGGCAGTAAAAAAAAAGAGTTGTGAGGTCAGAGTTTACTCATGTGAACCAAAACTCCTCCTCTGAGGCCTTTTGTTCTTATGAGGTTTGTGGGCAAACTTCCGTGCTTACAAAAAAAACCAACCAGACAAATAAACAGAAAGCTGTTCAGATGAATATCTTTATGTGGCGAATGAAAAAGCCAGGTTACACACTGAACGAAAAAGTTACTTCAGTGAAGTTAATGAGTGGGCAACACATGAAAGTAAAGTGCATGTGGGTGTATGTTTGATATGAGACACAGATGTAGCGAAAAGTCCACAAACTCAGTGGGATTCTCGCTCAGCAAATATTGGAAAGCAAAACCGCAAGAGCACTTAATCATTATGATTTTCAGGGGAAGCAGTATTAATACCTCAGCACTCATGCTTCGCTCGCTCTTACTTCTGCTCCACAATTAAATTAGGGGGCCGCTGAAGTGAGAGACAGGGAGCACAGTGACGATGAACGATGGGGGCTTTGCTATCAAAAGTAAAAATCAGTAGCCTCACCCCTCCGGTGGCTCTTGAAATATGATGAGCTAAAGTGGGAAATGGGAGTAAGAAAAAGAAAAAAAAAAGATGGGGGCTGTTGAGTCGTTTGTGAGGGAAGAGAAAATAGAAAGTGTATCCTCAGCAGATGTGGCAGCTACTTTCATACTGCAGCAGCGCCATTGGAAATGCATTAGAGGTGTCATGGCTGTATTTACAGAGGGGTGGCTGCACTTATCTGAAAGGAAGCTGCTTGTGATGGATTTTTGAATAATACATGAACTTAAAACATGACCATAATTCAAATTATTAAATAATATTTATACCAGAAAGAATTATTGGATCAGTATTTCAACTGATGTTACTTCCCCCTTAAACATTTCCCCAGAACAACTTATGTAAAAGACTGAGACACATAAAATAGGTCTTCTTTTCATGAGATATCTTTTATGGCGAGAAAGCTGTCAGAAAATATTAAGAATAATCCTCAATGTGCCAGTAGCAAGGAGGAGCCTTCAGTGGATGTATTGCTTCACTAAATACCTATCCAGTTACTTCACTCTATGAAGATTCTAAGGCAAGCGCTGACAGGATGCTTTGGTCCTACTAGAAAATGCAAAGCTTTGTGATATTTGACAGGCAATCGGGGAAAGTAAAAAATAAGATGAAAAAAGTGAAATGAAATGCCTATTTCTGAACAGTATGATGACCTCCCTTCTAGCTACCTATCAATCATGTGATCCAGTCATTTCCATCTCAATTTCCATCATAGTATTTGCATGTAACTCTGCTCTAACTGTTCTAGATCTCCATGCTATAATGCAATGACCATGTGGAAGAAAGCGTATGATTGGGCGTAAGATGTTAAAAGATAATCTAAATAACATGTTAGACTAATCTACCATAACTGAACAAGTCATGCTGAATTGTGAAATTAGGTTGTTAAACAGCTCAACTTTCTTTTTTGGGCTGTAACACTGCAATGTTAAGACCAGTGTGGTTGAGTTTGGGTTTGATTCAGAAAATATTTATACCAAATGGGCAGTTCATTTTCTCCACATGTTATAAAACAACAATCAATGCACTGATCAACGCCCAAGGGTCTGCTACCAGACAGTAAAACAGTAAAATCAATCACTCACCAAATCCATCGAATCAATGATTTTAAAAAAGAAAAACCAATAAATACAATCTTGTAAATGAAACTCCATCTATACGTCAAATAAATCAATCCTTTAACAGAGTAATTTACTTTTCAGGTGGGCACATCACGGCGTTGACTGGAAGGCAAGAGTAAGAACTCAGTGAACAGAATATGATCTAGTTGGATAATTGTTTTAGCTTTTGTAACCACTTGTTTCTCCAACATTGTGCCCAAATTGTTCTACCAACTGCCAATAACCTTAGAGTGCATTTCAATACTGCTGAAGTGTGAATCTATCATTTATAGATGTTCCAAATATGAGACAAAAAGGAGTCATCAAGAAAGTAAACTTATTTTGTGGAACTTTCATTCCTTTCATGTTAGTCCTGTTACAATACAGTTTTGATTTAATTTAATCAAAAACAATGACAGATAAAACAGGGACCAAAATGTAAACCAAACCCGTAATAAAAAATGACAGCATAGCAAATGAAAAAAAATAAAAAATAAAACAAACAACAAAACAGTAACTACAAACACTCTTGGTGCATTCAGACCAAAAGCGTCAAGACGCTCTTGCTGCTCAAAGTTGGACGCTGGACGCTCGTAAATCTGGACGCTTGACATTCAGGAACAAAAACGGTCTTGAAGACCCTAATGCTCAGGACGCCCGTCTGCAGGACCCGGATGTTTTCCTTATGTTTGTCTCTCTTTCATGTGCTCCACTCAATCCTTTCTGTTCCTGTCACATTATCCGTAGGACGTGTCACAAATGACAGGATGGCCAGCATTAGTCTGCCAGCATTAGTCTGTCCTCCATTTCTGTCTTTTTTAAAGTGATGAGAACAGATTTCCCCTGGTACTTCGTATTTCTTTAGTCAGAAAAATATGTCCGTACGCCAGGATGGTGAGTCACACTGATTGGTTGATGTTCTGCGTCCAGCGCCGAAAAATCAGATTTTCCAACTCTTGCGCTGCTTTTGAAACATGCTGAAGCTCAAAATATCAAAACACACCACTGGAAGGCTCACCTTTACATAGACTTAAAGGAACTATACCTGATATTATTTTAATCTTTCTAAGAAAAATGGTTTTCTACGTGGTATAGTATGTGGTAAAAGGGGTAATTTCATTACAATTAATGACTCATTGATTGCG
>JAVQJG010143813.1:0-13458 GCA_036024015.1 Craterocephalus amniculus
AAAAAAAAAATTATCCCTCGGGCCCTTAGAATTTAAAAAAATATATATTTTATTTATTTATTTATTTTGTTAAAAACTATTACGTAAGAAGACAATTTGAATATCATTTGATTTAGTGATTTAGAAATTGCACATTTTGACACCTGTTCTGAACTTTAAAAACAAAATAAATCTGTGCCTTGTCTGCTGATCTTTACTTTCAAATTGTGAAATTAATATGGCACAGATGTACACTACAGTGTATATTTTGTTAGTTTGCTCCACAAGTAATGTTAAAAAAAGTCAGAATGACAATAGTTAATTCCAAAAGAAATTAAATATCATGGTAATGGTAGTGAATATGTTACACACACGGTGTAGCCTATAGGATGATAAAGTGTCTGATGCTGAGGTGGCATATGGGGGCCCCTAATGAAATTTTGCTTAGGGCCCCATAAAGTCTTCTGCTGGCTCTGCTTGGCATCTATGAAAAGACAACACTTTGAATTTTTACCCTAAGCTGCTGTTTTAGCTGCTCTCCTTCCCTCTGCTCTGCTCACTACCTGAGGGGAGGGGCTGCTCCGTTCCTCACACACACAGAATGAGAGCATGAGAGAGAGACACGGAGTGCAACAACAGCAGATAGGAGAAGAATAACCCAGAAAACTTGACAAAAACCTTCCCTAGTTAAAAGTCTAAACATGATGTTCTTTGCGAAGGCAATAAGCACCACTTGTTCAGCATAAACTTTAGCAGAAACAGTGGTGTTTTCACCAGCATGTTTTATGAGCACAGCTCTTGTTAAACTAGCAAACAGCTCGCACAGGACTGTTCGCTGTGTGCTGGCGCTTTCGAGCACCCGGCTAGCGGGCGGGGGTAGCTAGACACCCCCCCCCACCACCACCACCACCACCATACCTGCTTAATGCTCACAACTGTGGAAAAATCACTGTTCACATCCTTTCACTACAGCTACATCTTGTTAAACCAGTTATCTTATGATTTGTTTTGTTACACAGTGTATTACAAAAAAAATTATCAAGCATCATTTAATTTCCCCATGTTAAAATACAAATTAAATCATCCATATAGATTCTAAGATGTTGAATAAATAAAAAAAAATTATATATAATGTGAATACTATATTAATCACATATATTAAAGGGACTATACCCGATTTTACGTCGGGCTAGCTTAGTTAGCGATAGCGGCTATTTTTTTTTTTTTAGCTTTTGTGTGACGCTTTTTTTGGTTAAGGGGTTTAACTTTCATAATTTGACTCCGGATCACTAGGGGAACGCTACTACTGGCTGATCGGAGTCTGGACGTTCCAAAAATTAACCCGGCAGAGAAAGAGCGTCCCGCCAATGCTAAAAAACTAGCCGCTTTCGCTAACTAAAATGTCCTGGACTCGTACATATGCGCAATCAATGAGTCATTAATTGTAATGAAATTACCACTTTTACCACATAATATATAACGTAGAAAACCATTTTCTTAGAAAGATTCAAATAATATCAGGTATAGTTCCTTTAAAAAACAGACACTTAAATCACTGTGGGTTGAGAAGACTGAGTAAGTCAATCAATTAATTGATAGATTTATCGCTAATTTTTTTTTAAACGCTTTAAGCTAAAATGACTTAGTCTCGACAAACACAACCCTTGCTTGGTATTAGATTATTTATCACCTAATTACACTTCTTTCCATTGATCCAACTTTTGAGGCTCATAAACAATATACAGTACAACGTAAACATGAAACGGTTGTTCACCTGTTTAGCTCTATTTCTCTCTATAGCCCTATGTGTACTTTGAGGCAGTGCAAGACTAGTCTTACATATTTTCTGGGGCAATTATTTGCTTCCCCTCCCTATTGTGAGTCTGTTGTCACCCTGACTGCCTGGTTAACATTTCATTTATGTTATTCTTCAATAACGGAACAGGACATTGATGAGATTGCAAAATTTATGGGTGTGCTTGAAAATTAATGCCTGTCAACTTGTACCTTTTTGTTACTTTCCTGGTCACAGTTGGCACACTGCACTTTCTCCTCAGCAACTGCATTATTGTCAACAACAAACTTCAGCAGACGATCCTCTGGTGGGAGGGTGTTATTTCCTTTCACCACTGAATGGTAACTGTGGCAAAAAACAAAAACACATTCAGAAATTTTGAGTGGGTTGAGAGAAACCGAGAGAAAAATCTGAAACAAATTCTAACTAGCAAATTTTATTTTGCTCATATTAAAGCTGACAGCTGTTAGGTTTAATACTAACTGGATTAACTGAGGAAAAAAGCACAGTCAACTGTAAATAACAGCATTTTTTCCTGTACAATTATCTTCTCTCTAGTGACACACTTTTTATATGTGAAAACTATCCAAATTAAAATATATTGCCCTGAGATATTTTTTTTATTTTGACCTTTTCTTTATTTTCAGTGAAATGTGTTTATAGGGGGGTCTGACACATTTTTGTTGATTGTTGTGTATTAGCCTGTTTCCTAGTAAAGATGGAAAATCACCATGTTTAAAGTTATAACCATAGACAGGGGCATAAGTAAAGGGTAAAAAGAACAAATCAGTGAACAATGTAGAAAATGTAAACTGTAAATGTAACAGCTCATAATAACATAAAAATGTCCAAGGAAAAAAAATAAAATTAACAGATAAAGATAAGTTTTTACTTGTCCCACAGTGAGGAAAATTCAAAAGTCTCAGCAGCTGAAGAAGATGAATGATTCATATAACAGAGCAATAGGAAAGAAAACACAAGTAATATCTTTAAAATGTAAAAAAAATAATTAAATTAAAAATTAGAAATAAAAATAAAACAAAATAATATGGGGTAAAAAGGTCTGTGGTGCAGTAGCTGTGGAAATTAATAGTTCACCAGGCAAATAAGGAATAAAAGCAAAACTAAAAGCCAAATCCAATATTTCCCTCAAACTTAAGTAAAGGGATAAAAAAGTATACTTCTTTTCATAGAGTCATACTTTTTGTACAGCAGAACTTGAATAAGAATCACAGCATTAAATAAGTAATAATTTGACAGTAAAAATATTTAACAAAAAAATTTATATTTAATCACATTAAGAAAATTTGGAAAAGTATAATTTTCAAAGATATCAGAAACTCCTGATTATTTGGGAGCAGTTAAGCAACAAACCTGACAGGGGCAGCAGAGCTCTCGATACCGCTGTCATCGTAGAAGAAGAAGAAGACCCGGAAGTGTCAAACACGGTGAAACAAACGTGGGAAGCTGTCGGAGAAGCTTGGACGGTCTGTATTTCTAGAAGGTTCGCGCAAGATATATCGCTCTTCGTTAAACAAAAGGGAATGTAAAGACTTTTTCTCCCGATTAAGACTAAAATAAATCGCTAAAAATGTCCGTTATTTCTGAGGAAAATATTCGTGGAGGCAACGTTTTTAAGGATATCAGTGCCGACGACGAAGACGGGCAGCCCAGTGAGATCGAGAGCCTGTGCATGAACTGCTACCAGAACGGCACGACGCGTTTGCTTCTCACCAAGATACCATTCTTCAAAGAAGTCATCGTCAGCTCCTTCAGCTGCGCTAACTGCAGCTGGTCAAACACTGAAATCCAGTCCGCGGGCCGGATCCAAGACCAAGGCGTTTGTTACACCCTGAAAGTCAAATCTAAACAGGACTTGAACCGGGAGGTTGTGAAAGCAGACAGCGCGACCACCAGAATACCTGAGCTGGATTTTGAAATCCCTCCTTTGACTCAGAAAGGCTCACTTTCTACCATCGAGGGTCTTTTGGATCGAGCAGTTTCAGGGCTGGAGCAGGACCAGACTGTCCGGCGAGCAGCAGATCCCGAGGTGGCCGAGAAAATAGATGAATTCATCTTAAAGTTGAAGAAGCTAAAAGAAGTGGAAAATGAATTCACTCTGGTGATTGAGGATCCATCTGGAAACAGTTTTGTGGAAAATCCCGTGGCCCCTTTGAAAGATGAGGCTCTCACCGTGTCCCGGTTTAAGAGGACGGTCCAGCAGGATATCCAGCTTGGTATACGGGCTGATGAGGACCCGGATGAAGAATCGGCAGGTAATGACTTGGAGACCTTAAGAAATGAGGTTTTGGTCTTCAATACGAACTGTCCTGAATGCAACGCGCCAGCCTCTACCAACATGAAACTGGTCCAGATCCCCAACTTTAAGGAGGTCGTCATCATGGCCACTAACTGTGACAGCTGCGGGCATCGGACCAATGAGGTGAAATCAGGTGGAGCCACGGAGGAGCTGGGCACCAAAATCACCCTGCATGTCACCGATCCTTCTGACATGACTCGAGACTTGCTCAAGTCCGAGACGTGTTCCGTCATCATCCCTGAGCTGGAGTTTGAGCTGGGGATGGCAGCTCTGGGTGGGAAGTTCACCACGGTGGAGGGCTTGCTGACGGACATCAAAGATCTGACCGTGTGTAAAAACCCCTTCATCTGCGGGGACAGCAGCGACACAGACCGGATGCAGAAGCTGAGCGAGTTCGGTGCAAAGATCGACAAGATCATCTCCGGAGAAATGAGCGTCCACCTCATTCTGGATGACCCAGGAGGAAACAGTTACGTGCAAAATGTTTATGCCCCCGAGCCGGATCCGGAGATGGCCGTAGAGAAGTACACGCGCTCCTTTGAACAGAACGAAGAGCTCGGTCTGAATGACATGAAGACTGAAGGATATCAAGAGGAAAACTGAACTGAACAAAGCAACAAAAATAATTTAATGACTTCAGAGTGAAAAATGTCTTGGCATAAACCCAGTGTAATTTCAATGCTCCATATTTTGTGCCATTATTGTTTTTAAGTTACAAACTGGGTACATTTTTACTTCCAATAGGCCTCACATGTGAAACCGTGAGAGGAATTCTAAGTTCTCTTAATGCAATGTGAAAATTAGCAATGAATAAAAGTTTCTGTGCTCAATGAAGATAAACTGCATTTTTGTGTAATTCCAGAAGATGGCGCTGTTGTCACTGTTTTAAAATTACTCTTCCAGAGGACCACACTGAGAAAAATTAAGCTTCTCATATGCCTGATAGTCTGCATCAAAAGAGTGTAGCTCTGCTCTAAATTTGGCACCTCTTTAAAGACAATGTAAGATTTTATCCAACTGTCTTCACCTTATTCTGATAACCAGCAGTCACTGTATTCTAAACTAATTTTGTTAAATTAGTGTTTCAAATTACAATACAAACATGGATCCGTCAAGCTGTGATTAACTGGATTTAAACGTTCCACAATATACCTCAGTTTGATTCCCCCAGGACAACATATTTTATCTTGTTTTTATAGCAGCGGGGTTCTGGTGTGTTCTACTAATAGCTGAGTCGTCAATTCCTAGATTAAATTGCTCTTGAGTGAGCAGCTGTTAGCAGGATGCAGATGAAAATAGATCTTACAGTACCAGCCGGTAGCTTCCAGTATTCTGTACCCACACAGTGAAGCACAAAAACTCTGTGCTTCTGGGGCTCACAACCCAATCCTTCCATCACCCAAACCACCACTGCTACATTTCCAGATGCTTAACCCAACAGCACTGTTTCTCAAATGGGGTTATAAGTAACCCTAGGGGTACTTTGGGACACTCCAAGGGGTACTAAAATTGCAAAAGTTGTCTGTTAAATTTCTGATAATCTTGTAATATAAAGAAAATGTGTCTGTTAGTTTATAAAGAAAATGTACGCTCAATGTTCAGCCTCATTTTGCTTTTATGTGAAACATTTTCATCTTGATCAGGTTTTTGATCTAAAACTTGTGTCTTGGGTGTAAACATGGGTAGTGTTGAGCAAGTTGTGGGAAAACTTGACTAAGTTTCACTCCAGAACTGATAGATGTGCATTAAAAATCCAGTTTGTTGCTTTTGTATGATACGTTGATAGCAACAATATTTATGAACATGTCTGTTCTTTAAAAGCTTGGAGGGAAAAAAATTTAAGTTTTTAACACATATCCCTATGAATCTAATAATCTACTATTTATAACATGTTCGAAGAAGGATATGTCTTTTTATAATGTTAAAAATTTCAAGGTGTTCATTTGGTACAAATTCTGAGACATTGGCACATTTATATTGTGTGGCACTCTATGGGTTATAGAAAGTAGTCCGCCCTCTTCTATACACCCCTGCTTGAATGATGGAAAGGTGATACTGTAGACCTGAAGGTGACTGAATCACAACCTCTAACCTTAATAAGGGATGAAATGGATTGGGAACATGTGACTACAGCTTGATTACCCTAAGCTGTTGGCACGGCCGGCAAATATCAGTATTCTTTGTTTGCAATGTGACTGGCCTTAATGGAACTTGCAGCCCCTTTCGGCGTTGATGCCAAAGATTAAATAAAAGAGTGGGATGACCCTGCAGCTGCTCCGGCCACTCAGACCTGCCCCACCCACAGCTGCTTACCACTAAAACAACAACAGAGGAGCCTGATGGGGTTTTATAAAACCTGATATCCAAACCATATTAATGGAGAAATAAAGCCCAATAAAGAGTGCTGTGCAAAATACACGTGTGTTAGCTTATTCATAACTGACCAACCACAAAGTCTTACCCACAGAGGGGGCAGCTGAGGCGGCTGTCATTGGTCTGACCTCGTAGGCAGCGGGCACAGAAGATGTGATAGCAATCCAATAAACATGGAGATTTGTACTGCTCGTGACACAGGTGGCACACCAGGGGGTGGACATTAGCGCAATCCACATCACACAGGTTACCCAGGCCGGAGAAGATTCCTCCTGCCATCTGAGAACAGTGTGAATAATGACATATTGTGAGTGTATTGCTTATAGTCTTCTAAAGCCCACTTTATCACATCACTTGATTAAAAAAAAAAGTGTTGTGCTGAGATACAGCCCAAATATTTTTGCTATTTTAAGAGAGGCTAAGCTGGCTGAGATATAAAGTATTTAAATCAAAAGTGCAAAATCGTGAGACCGTGATTGAAATAAACAGAACTTTCTTATCTTACCTTGTCAGACATAAAATAAGAACCTGCAGATTCTGTTACCACACACAGTCCACAGATCAGAAATGCATAGCATCAACTTCACTGTCAATACCTAGCATTACATATCGCTAACAAAACCCCCTGGAAATGTAGCAGGCCAGTCTGTGGAAGGACCAGAAAGCCACTGTCTTACCTTTCGGCGGTGCTATCAGCTACCCCCAGCAGGAATGGCAGCAATGCAGAAACTCTTCAATAGTAGGCCGATGGGGTCCGTCCACCAGGCAGCTGACAGCACACACTTCATGCCAGCCCCCAAGTGTTGCCAGAGTTCAAAAGGGACATTTAATATTGCCTTCGCAAACGGACTAGAAATACAGTTGTCCTATCTCTGATGTCAAGCTGTCATTACGCCTTGGACTCTACACAAGAGAAAATTAAATTAGCTGGGAGCTAAGACCGGGCATATTGCTTGATCTGCAGAAAACCCAAAGAAATAGGAACATCTTAAATGTCATGTGCAGTCAAATAAAGCTCTAGTTTATGCCCTGTGAGGAAAATATCACTTTTCTTTTGTCGCATTTTAACTTTAATACTATGCACTGTTGCGTTTTTATCTGACATACAGATTAGAGCCCCCCTACTATCTGGTATAGCTTTTTATTAAAAATAATCAACACTCCGAGCAAGTCTTAGCCACAAAATAGCCATATTTGTAAAACAAATAAATGAATATATAAATATTCTTGGGTGTGGGGGTGTAATTTTTAAAAATATTTTTCAACCCATTTTACTGATTTCGTACGTCTCCTTAAAGGTCGCATGAACGTTTTGGATTAAAAAAAGAAGAAAAACATCACCTCATAGTACAGTTTGAGCGCAGACAAAGAAACCGGTTAAATTAATAGCACTATTAATTATTCAGATGCGCCAGCCTGCTTAATCGACACCAGATAGTTCGATTCGTTCGATTTAGCAGGCGGGTTTTGACTTCCTGCGCAGCCTTTGCTTCTTCCTTTTCGCTGCATGTGTCTGCCATGGCACCAATTGTGAGTAGTACAACGTCCAAGTAAAGTGCAATTTCAACACCTCTCTTTACCTTTCGCTTTCTATCCACGGGTGTATATATAATCTGGTCACAGAGATATGTGAATCACTTGTAATTTATTGTTTTTATTAGCCCCAATTACTATATCGCGGGAAAAAACACTTAGGGCTAATAGCTAGGGCTAGTCTGAGCTAGCAGCAGCTAACGTGACGCCGGTAGGACGTTTTCTTAGCTAATGAATTGTTGTCCTGTTTAACAGTGGCACATAACAGTCTGGGACACACATAAAGACAAGGCACTTAAAATTCTATGATACTGTCGGCAAACCAGTAGTTTCTGTGCTGGTTCGGTTAACATGAGCAGTTACAGTTGTTTGCACAAGTTTGAGCAATGTTCTTAATTTGTGTCCTAGAAGAAGCAGGTGGTCCGGAAACCCGGTGGGAAGAGAAAGAAGCAGGTCCTGAAGTTCACCTTGGACTGCACTCACCCTGTGGAGGATGGTATCATGGATGCGGCCAACTTTGTGAGTCACTTGGTTCTGCTTGCTGCTACTGACGTGAATCAGCCTTAGTGAAACAATGTCGTCCCTTTTTTTATAGGCATCAATCCCATTTGATATAGAAGTTGCTTTCATTTCAAAAGCTTAAAAAAGACAATTTGTTGTGGTTTTCATTCTAAAACACAGCCATTTTTCTTTTGGTGCTTGCAAGAAACTCCTACATTTTTATTTTTCTATCTGTAGTGAGGCTTGTGTGTACCATCTTCTTCTCTGTACTTTTAGGAACAGTTCCTGCAGGAGCGCATCAAGGTAAATGGCAAAGCTGGAAACCTGGGCGGTGGTGTGGTGTCCATTGAGAGGAGCAAGAGTAAAATAGCAGTGAACTCGGAAGTTCCTTTCTCAAAGAGGTACAAATGTGATGTAAACATTCTGTTTAAAATGGTTAACGCTTTAAAATGGTCTGTTTAAAATGGTAAATGCTAGTCACGTAGTCCCATACACATCAGGGGATCTCAACATCCTTGTAATTTAGCTCTTGCTACCAGACCCAAAATATTCTGTCTATGTCTCTCACTTTTATTCTGCCTGTGAACTGTGCTCATATAGTCCATCTGAAATGTGTCTGAATAATTATGTTTGTGCACTCTGGCTGCAGAAGATCTTTGTTTATACCTATTTTGAACTCTGCGTGCTCATTCTGACTCTATCATCACTACCACTTACGAAACTTGCTGCCAAAATTAGGACCCTTTCCAGTATACTTTTGGGACAACGTAAGGCTACGGTTCCTTCATATTTGTAACAAGTTGGGATGTCACGATTCCATAAGTCCATTAATGACACTATTAAATGCTACGATTAATTAATCATGAAGATCCCTCAAAATCGTCACAACCAACGAAACTTCTGAAAACAGAGTTACATCACATCTGCGTGCTGCTTGTTGCTTTTTTTGGCTCTGTGTGAGCTGCAGAAGAGGCACACCTCAGTGGGATGGCACAGCAGAGGAAGAGTCATTTCCTCCAAACAAATGGGTGAAGCTATCCTTGGATTTTTTTTTGTAGTAGATAAATCCGAGTTCACTCAGCGGCCACTTCACCCCGTGAGTGAACACTTGAGGGATGTGATTTGACAAGTTCACAAGGACGTCCCAGTCTCTGACCAAATACTGAGCATGCTAGGCGCTCCTGAGCGTTGGTGAGCTGGTGAGTGAGGAACTGCAGCCGTTAAGAGCCTACGGAAATAAGCCATGTGGCACAGAAATGTGATGGATACTAGTAAGGACAGGCATGATGGGAGGCTGGGCTGACCAGTAGTCCTGCTTTCATTGCAGTGTCTATTTCAGATTTCCTGCTGATATCTGAAAACCGCAAATCAATGAGTCTATTAGGATTCAAATTGCTCCAAAATACAGAATCTGAAAGCAGAGACAGGAGCAAACATGTTAACTGCTGGCGTCAGGTGGAAAGCACATTTTTAGTTCTCTCTTGTGGTATAATCATAATCTTAGTTGAAAATGTTTATAGAAAATACATTTTTTTGCCGTATCACCATCTAATGGTGGCATTTTATGTATTTGTATTTGATGGAGCATGGACATGACAGTGTCAATAGTCCTCTGTCGTCCTCCTGCCGCTCTCTGGTGAAGAACCTGGGAGTGATGATCGGCCCCTTATTTAGATTTGATAGACACATCAATGCTGTCATCAAGGCCAGCGTCTTTTAGCTGAGGACTCTCACCAAAATGAAATCCACCTTCCTTGGGAGGATTTTGAAAAAACAATCCAGGCATTTGTAACTTTGTGTTTGGATTATTGCAGGGCCTGATATGTTGGGTTGGACTAGAGCTCCCTGCAGCATATTCAGTGTGTTCAGATTGCTGCAGCCCACCTACTTACTAAAACAAGAGGCATGAGCACATCATCCCTGCTTTGTGCTCCTTACACTGACTTCCTGTTTGCTTCCATGTCCCTTTTGAGGTTTTGTTGTTAAACGTTTGCACTCTTTGGCTCCATCTTATCTGAGGGAGCTGCTGCAGCCCTTACACAATGACCAGAGGTCAGCTCACCAGTTCCAGTTGGCTGAAAACTAGAGTTTCTCTGTAGCAGCCTATCTGTGTCAGTAGACCCTAGGACAGTTTAAGGCTTTGTTTGATAGATGTCTGATCGCCATTTATAACTATTCAAAGGGCTCATAGAAGAGGACAATGACACATGTAAACCATTTTGAAGTAGTTACCTGCACCTGCACTGGATCCACTCAGATGGAATCGTGTTCACATCTGGAAAAATTCTGGCCACTGACAACCAGCTTCTTTTCACAACTGCACTTTGCATTCAGTCATCCCTACGCTCATCTTTACCACTTGTTTTTCACACGACACCTGTACTTGTCACCTGAGAGGTGCTGTGGTGGCTCTGCTATCGTAAGCCTCATCTCAGATGGAGATGATGGAGAGTACAGAGAACTTGTGCAGGATTCTGTGGACTGTATTCTGTGTAAGGTCCTCTAGGTCAACATGGAAGAAAACCAAAGAACTGGTGGTGGATTAATGCAGGCCAACACCAGCGAACTTTCAGGGAATGCATATTGAGATGGTGAAATCCTATAGGTACCTGGGTATTCACCTGAACATTAAGCCCGACTACACTGAACACTACTGAACTTAAAAGGAGGTTGGAGCAGACTTTACCTGAGGAGAACTACCAGGGTCTTCAGGAACGCAGGCGGCACTACTGAAGAGTTGGCAGTAGTCTTATTCATTTATTTTTTTATGAAGCTGTATGGAGCAGCAGCTTGTCAGCTCTGGACAGGAAGAAACTGGAAAGACTGATCAGGATGGTCCACTTTTTACTGGGATGCTCCTTGGACCCAGTTGAGATGGTGGGAGAAAGGAGGATGCTGGCTAAGATGTTATCCATGTTTGAGAACACCTCCCCTTCCCTCTACAACACTTAGAGCCCCCTCCTTCCTGCAGCAGGAAAATGACAAACACTGCTCCCAGTCGACCACAAACACATGCTCGCACTATATAAAGGTGATAAATTGTGGTCACACTTTTATCATTGCAGCATTTATCAGTCATTTCTGAGTTTCTTAAAACCATTAAGAACAAATAACACCAGCAGAGAACTGCCACCAGAGGGCGCCTGCAGCATCTTAGGTTTTAATAGAGAACTTCATGATAGTCTCTCCCACAAGTGACTCGAATGTTGCCACTGACAGTGATGCAAGTTATATGTCATCACCAGTCAAACTGAAGAATGTATGTTTGTCCGAACGTATTTAATATAAATGAGATGGCACATTGCATTGATGGGTGACTCTTCACAATTGAAAGATTGAACGCATACTGATGTGCACTGTCTCCCTCCCTATCCGTCCTTCTCTGTTTTTCAGGTATCTGAAATATCTTACGAAGAAGTATCTGAAAAAGAACAACCTGAGGGACTGGTTGAGGGTCGTAGCCAACACCAAAGAGAGCTATGAGCTGCGTTACTTCCAGATCAACCAGGATGAGGAGGAGGAGGAAGACGAAGATTAAACCTGACACTTCTTTTAATAAAACATCAGAAGATTAAACAAACATTGTCCTTTGTTTGTTGCCTGGCCACTTCATTCAGGATGGTTTCACATGACAAAGAAATGAAGAATGCAATACCTAGCTAGTTAAATATTAAATTAATTTATATTAAATAGATTTATCATATTTTACAATGTTTTCTTTGGCTGCTTTTTGATGTATAAATTGCGTTTCCGGAGATCTAGTAATGACGAAGTAAAAGTAAGGCTAAACTGAATTTAATGATATGGATAGTAACTGATCTGTTGCAGTTGTTACATTTGAAACACAGGCTAATAAGTTAATTTTGATACCTGAAGCTGAAATGCGTGCTCTGTGTGGGGCATCCGGATTTACAGCGTTGGTAACCCTGACAACAGATCACCGGCAGGACTCGTCTCCCCACATGCGGCATTTCATTCAGTGGCAACTGGAAGCTCTTAGTTTTAGCTTTTAGCCTTATAAGAGGCTGAATTAGACCATGAATGTTCAATGACGTCAGTCTTTGCTTTCACAGAGAATCGCCCTTCAGGTTAGGTTTTACATTCAGAAGAAATGGTTGCGGATGGATTGTGCGGCAGCTGCGCGAGAAGGCAGAAGTTTTTGTTACAATTTCTTCCGACTTCCTAGCGGAAATGTGGCGGAGACAGGCGCGCGAGCGTTGCAGCCTATTAGCGCGGAGATGCCGCGCGTGCCTGTTTTTTCCTCTCTAAAGCACCACTAGTTTAAGTGGTAACTTAAAGAGCATGACTAACTAGTTGAGGCGAAATTATGGGATGCATCGTCATGGCAACAGACCAGACGTCACAATCTGGGCATGTGTGTTCCATTTTTGTCTTTATTTTTCAGACTGGAAGACCTGGCTAGAGATAAGTGGAAAAAAATTATAAATTTAATTTTTTTAAATGTATTTTTCTAAAAAAAAGAAAAAAAAAACCTTGGAATCAAAGACCCAAATTCACAGCAAAAAATGAATAGAAAAAAATAAAAAATTGAGTGGAGCGACGAATTCTGTTTTTTTTTTTTTTTTTTGTGGGAAGAAAGAGACTCGGCTGCGGCGTCTGGAGGGTTAACTTTCTGTATTCCCAGCCTTAAAAGAGGTTTGGGGGCTATGAGATAAAGATGCCGGGGTCGCTGAGTAATGAAGACGAGGGACAAGACGACATGGATTTTGAAGACGATATGCCAGGTGAGGGAAAGAGTGGGGAGGCGGGGTGTCCTTCACATTATTTTGCCTCGCTACGCCTTGAATGCGGGGAAAAGGGCTTGTCCTGCGTTCCTGAGACCAAAGAGGAGGAGGAGGAGGAGGAGGGGTGGGGTGCAATAAGCAGAGTCATGCCATTTTTCTCGGGGGGGCGGCGCCCGCGCCCCCGGGCGGGGGGGGGGGGGGGGGTGGGGGGG
>JAVQJG010143824.1:0-11009 GCA_036024015.1 Craterocephalus amniculus
GTCCAGGGGATGGGTGTGCTGGAATATTTCCCAACATGCTTTGGGGTTCCTCCTGTACTTTCCTTGCTGCACCACGAGTGAAGTGTATATTTGATTTCATCAGGATCCCCCTCCATACTCACGAAACGTTCATTCAAAATTGATATATTTGTAGAGGATCAACATGATGAAACTGAGATTGATTTGGATTTGATTCCTTAATGATTGGGAGTTCCAATGGGGGGGCCATGGGTGGGTCCATGTTCCCCGCAGGTATGGCAGTGGCCTCTGCTGGACCCCCCTAGAACCGCCAGTGGATTGAGGAAGCTGAAAATAGTTTCAATAAGTTATGACTGAAAGAAAATGTAGGAGGGAGACCTTTTAGATTTAGTTGTATAGAATACATCAGAGTGAGACCTCAGTCCAGAGTGAAATCTTTGATACCCCCTGAAGATCAGGTTCAGCAGGAGCAAAACCTGCTGTGTGCTCTCTGGCTCACCAGTGGTTCTGCAGAGACCTGTGGTGGTTACAGATGCCCTCCAAGAAAATAGTTCATTAATATGCTCACTCGCTGCCAGGGGATCAGGAGTGTGAATTGAAATATGTCAAACTGACGGACACCCTTCAGATTTTCCATCACCGTTTTAAAAGAACCTGCAATGACAGAAAATATTCGGATAACAGGACCCCTTATTCATACCATCCATTCCTTTTGGTAGTCTTGGATGTGGATGTGATATTAAAAACACAAAAAAAAAAATCAAACCGCAGTACAGTGAGCTGCTTTTGGCTTTTAATAGCCGTACGTTATTTGAAAGCAACATGTGCTTTCAATCATGCTCAGTAATTCATTTTTTAAATATTTTCAGCCTCAATTAACTCAAACACTCAATAACTCCCTTAATTAATTGTGGGGTTTATTTAATAGATCTTAGGTTAAAAAAGAGGGCTGGGCCTTTCATTAAGTTCAGCACAGTTAAAGATCCTTAAAATCCAAGGTATTTGTTTGTTGAGGATTTGGGCAAATATTCACCTGTTCAGTGTATGACTTTCTGGTTGTCAAGTGCACTGTTGTGTTGATGAGTATGAATACAGATGAAGTGTGATATTGGAAAATACAACACATTCACAATATCTTAGGAACAACAGAAACATCCAACATCCAAAAAGACTAGATTGCCAGTCTTTTTGGCATAAATTGATATCATGTTGAGCTGTGGCAGCATCATTAGAAAACTGATTAGTTAAACTGTTACTAACAGCATGCAAAAGTAATCTTCTTCAGGTTTTCAGTGTACCATTATGCTCTTGTGAAACATTTGTGAGCTAAATTCACATTCAATGCAACATTTAAATATTTTTATTTCCTTTCTTTTTGTGTGGGTAAAGTGGATAAATGATTTAGTGATAAATGGTCTGTGTCTTGCTATTTAAAAAAAGTCACATAATTAGGGAGTCCTAGAAAACAAAATCATAAAATTACAAAAAACACATTTTGAACTTATTCCAAAACATGTTATCCCCTTAATTTTGAACTTATCCTTTTTAATAAAACAGCATTGTTGTATATTGTCCATAAAATTCCCAAACATTATTTTTTAGAATGTAAAAATATGAACATGTTGCCTTGTGATGGATTGGGGTTAATTGGGTGACACATGGGTGCCACCATTTTTGCTCTGTGCACTTGATGGGCTGTTTCTGTCAGCTGAAATCACTTTTATTATTTGTTTATTAACAATAGAATGTTACCCTTTGATTTAGTGTATGGCATCTCTTACTTCCCAGTGTTGTACAACATGAGGATTATTTATATGTGAAATAGCAGGTCTGTCATTGTCAAACAAATGTTGAGTAATTATCTTAGCTTTATTGGAAATTTTTCACCAAAGCGATAAACAATTTTGAGTTTTTCCATTTTCTTTTCTTTTGAAATGCAACAATGAAACAACAGTTTTAATGGCCTAGTAAGACTGACCATTCAACAACTGTCCATTTACTCATCAGAGACAGGTAATAGTCGGCATTGTGCTTTCCATCCAGCAATACTGAACCAAATTTTCCCTTCATTGTTGGCTTAGAACCTCTGTGGACCCAATATAAATAACTTATGCCAGTGTAAGAATGTATGCTTGGTCAAGCGTGTCTACATCAGTCTGCAGTTTAGACTTCAAAGCCTTACAGTAGGTGGCAACAGAGTGTCTGCGTCTCAAGTACAATTGCATGCTGGAAACAGTTTTATCATTGGCATATGTGGGAACAAAAAGTAATTGTAATTCAGAAAAGAGGGAAGACACTTGTGGAGTCAGTGTCTACGAGATTTTAAAATGAAACAATATTTTTAGGCAGATTGTGGGTTAGTTGGTTACCACTGTAAGCAAACCTGATTCAACTGCCACCTGTTGCATCTCATATTTGTGTACCATAGGGTGTTGTATTTGAGCAAACAGGATGTTTAATTCCAGACCCAATGAATCAATCACAGTAACGCATTGTCTGGTTTGGTTTTCTGGAAAGCTGCACTGCAGGCTCTGCGCCATTCCGACATTGAAGCATAAATTAGAGTTTTTTGATGATGATAGCTCCTCTTACTAAAATGTTCTTGTGTTGTAACCAGAAGTGGTCACAGCATAATAAATGGTCTGGAGACCTGCAGCTGCATCTGAAAAAAATGTTTCATGGCTAGACTTCAAAATGCATAATGTTACAAAGTCATTCATGTATTTCTGTAGTGTCTGATCAGGGCTAGACTTGACAAAGATGAGCCCAGGCCTAAACTAAAACCCGTGTCTGAGCAGTGACATGCTCGCTATGTCACATCACACAGGCTTTTTGCTATTCCCTATAAGTACTGACCACGCCACACAACCCCAAATCCCTCTTGTCAATAGAGAAAAGACAACACATGGCACAGACATCAACCTCCTTCCTTTCTTGACTTGTCAAAAGTTTTCATATTGTGTTGGTGCTTCTACACAGCATAACTAAGACCCTGGAAGCAGCTTATCTGCTTAAAACAGGAGGATGAGAAAGGGTGAAAAAACTGTCTCCGTGTTCCATCTATTTCCTGGTTCACATGAAGGACTTATCAAAGCCACCAGTTTCTTCCTCTAGATTCTCTCTCCACCATTCAGTAGTCTAATCCACTTATGCACCCACTTTCTCCATTGGTTTTGATCAGCCAGACATCCAAATTTCCTCCACAGGATTCAAGAAAATCAATAATCCTCACAGCAGTGCAAAAATCCCTCTATTAAAACTAAATGTGATTAGATAAAGAGAAATATGGAAGGGTTTAAGGTGTAGAATTTCCGGTTTTTCATCTTTTCTTTTTGGCATGAGTGGTTCACACAGTCCATTTGTACTCATAGTTTTAGCTCCTCTTATTCTACACACACTATTCATTCATGCATTACATTCACAATTTTCCAACATTCCTCTTGGATCCTTTATATTTTTATTGTTTAGTGGCATTCTTTGTAGCATCCACAGCACTAACAGTTTGTCTACCAAACAACCCTAATGCTAATGTCATTGAAACCCCAGGTGCTTCTGGCTCTTGAAGTCGAACATCAGTCCTTGGTACCCCCTCCCCAGGGTCCAATTTTCCCTGCATGAAGCTTCAAGGTCCTCAGATGAGCTCACTGTTTAACAGCAACAGTAGCACACAGTGTGAATATGTGTCAGAAAAAATGGTAATGAGTGTCCCATGGACTGAACCCTATTCTTTCCCCTTCTGCCTCACAGATTTGTCTTGTGCAAAACAGACGTCGTGATCACATTTTCTCATTTTTGATGCACCTGGGGTTTTGTTACATCCACATAGAAATGTAAATGAATGCAGAGGGATAGACATCATCTGTGATAAATCATATTACTTACAAATTCTGCTTAGCAACAAAATCAGACTGCGCCGTAAGCAAGGGGAACTAAGCCATGAGTCTACCAATTTGCCTTACACTCCACCCAGTTATTGTTAGTTTTTCCTATTTCTTTGTTTTATTGCACATTTACAAGCAAGCAAAACCATAATTTAGAGGGACGCATTCGCAGATGGACCACTTTGGATTTTAAAAAAGGGGCTGTAATGAATACCGTGTGTTTTTTTTGGATATCAGAGAGGTGGTAGAAGTGGGAAAGGGGTCGCTAAGTCGAAATATCCCTCTGCGTAAATCTTCAGAGAGATGAATGTAGGTAGCAGGAAATCAGTAAGGATGCTTCTAAAGGTTACCTTTCCTGGTCTGGTTCACTGCTCTTCAGGGGAGGGGAGAGCTTCCATCTTATAATACCTTTGGTACCGTACATGGGAACCCCGCAGTCAGACTAACAAGCATGGGGAAGTGCTACAAAGATCCAAGCACACAGTGTGAAATAGATTATATGACAAACTTATCGGAGAGGGAACAATTTGGTGTATATTGGAGCACATTTTATTTCCCCGTATGGTTATGTTATGCTGAAAAAAAAAAGCAAAAATGAAAAAAAGGCCAATGCATCATGACTTTTGCAGTAATGGATTACGTCTCTGCTTACTCTTTTTGCCTCCACCCTTGAAATCTTGAAATACTGACAAATATTAATGCAAGTTGTACAAACTTGGCATCCTCAGGGGAGACTATTTCAGACATTTCATGTCCCCAGCTTAATAAACGATGTCCCATTCTTGACAGGGACTATTCTCAACCCCAAGTCTGCACAATGCTGGGAGAACGTCATTTTTCAAGGGAGCTGGTGACAACTTGAGCCTGCATTGAAGTTTAGTTTGCTGTGCATTGTAATTTGCTGACATTTCTATTTCTCTCCTCCCACCCCCACCCTCCTCTTCTCTGTTCCCATATGGTCTGCTTACAGATGTGATCAACTCGTTCACACTAGGTAAGAGTCATTTCGTTTTTCACATTTCAACCAGTGAGAGTCATGTTTGAGTTGTCTTTTCTTTGGAAGTGATATGAATGCATAAATATAGCAGATAGTTCCATAGGGACCAAAAAGCCCACTAAGGTATGCATTGTTCTGCAAGCCTGGCCCACCCCCCCTCATGTGTACATGGGAATACACAATGGTAGCTTTTTCTGGCATTGTGTGCTCTGCGCTTTCAATTTGAAGTTTATTCAAATGAGAATCAAATGGCCCAGATTGTTCAAAGAATATGCCTGCAATGCTGACTTGAACGGGCAAGGATGGATGGTGTTTGTTTCTATTCTGTGATCAGTGTGTGGAAATACCTAAGCACTGAAGATTTTTGACCCAAACCATGTGTCAACTATACAACTACCAATAGTATGGACAGTGCACATTTATCTGCTTTGACTCTAAAAGGGTAATGTACATTCATACAGGTATTTGAGTGTGAATCCAGTAGAAGCGTAGCTCACTTCTTCCTCTGACTACAGTGTTGTAAGCATCTGCGTTGTGCAATGCAAGAATAAAACATGCAAAAGCACACAATGTGCACAAGACTGGCAGCTGATCGGCAGGTTGAGATGGAGAACGGGAAAACATTTTAGCCATGGCTTGCCAATACAAGTGTAGCGTCCACTGTTTTGTTAGACTGTTTTTGGAGATATTCAGCAGGCTGAAGGAGTGTGATGGAGGTCAACTGCTTGACTGACTCTACCATAGCAGGGTGTCAGACCAGGACAGCAGGACCTTTCAGCAGTACCCATGGCTCTGAGCATCTGCTCGTAAGGGTAAAATCAATCACCTCATTTTCAAGGTGGAGCAGGTGCACTGGACATAAGAGAAATAAATGAATAACAGCAGAAGCTGATGGTACTCCTACTTGAATGACGTAATGTCTCTCATGCTTGTTTTTTGTAAGTTAAGTTGATTTTTCATATTGGACAGCGGCATTAGGAGGCCACCACCTAACTTGAAAATTGAAAACTCAGTGCCATGTCAATACAGTAGCGCGGGTTGGCTTCTCGGCAGAGCATCTGCAAGCAGTTCTGGTCCGGCTCTCAACTCTTTGAGGCAGGCGTTGGCTGACTGCTCGGAATCAGAAAACCCCTGGCTAGCTGAGAATAATAAGTACCCATGGGAAGCTGCCAGATGGACATTTACTGTGAGCCTAGCTGGAGAGGGAGAAATCTGTCAAACATCACACTAGGCATCTGTGGGAGAGCAGCGAAGGTTCACGTCCACTACACTGTGTCGGATAAGAGGAGTGCTCTTTGTCGAGGCTAAAAGCTGTTAGATTTTTGAAATATCATATCTGGTTGATGCATTTACCTTCTTTCAAGGTCAGCAATCCACATTATATTAAAGCTCATAAAAGCTTTAAATAATGTCCTCCTAATGGATGCTTTCAAAGATCATCTTTCTCGTTTCACCTAAATGTTAGCCCTATTTCCAGGCATTCAGTAGCTATTAATCAACATTTTGCTCAATATATAGCCAGATTTTGCTGAGTAAATATAAAAAGTTAATGATTATCAAAATATCTCCTTACTACCAAATTTTGGTTCAGATACTTGTTTCTGAACATCCATGGAAACAAGAACATCCGGTTATCTGTATAAAATACCAGTTAAGAGTATAGATAGATAGATAGACATTCCCTCCATGCGGTTTTTGATTTTTAAAAAAAAGTATTATTGGCAAGGAATTACACATTACAATTGGCTTATGGTGCTCTATGAAGCTCAAGGGTTTTAGAGCTGGCAAAGAAAGGAAGAAATGAGAGCACAAAGATTTCATTCTGGTATTGTCAGCAGTGAAATAGAAGCTTGGCTCTTTTATACAAGCTGTGCATCCGTTATGATTGCATTATGTCTGGCCGCCCTCCTTCCAGACAGGAACTGAGCCACACTTGATCAGTGATATGACACTGGCAGAGAGGAGAATGATTGCTAGCTGCTTAGTTAAGCAAATACCATTACGCTGCTGAAGTCTAAAAGTAGATCTGGGCCTGGTCAAAAACTAAGTAAGTAAAAAAGAGAGAAACAAATGAAAAGGCCAGCCTGAACAATATCCAAAGCACTGGTAGCTTTGTAATATTCCATAGTGGATTCTTCTGGAGGGGGTTTTAGTTGTTTTCATATCTCAGATGATAAGAACGGTGTTATTTATGGATGATAGAGCACTTTCAAATCTCCATCTGGGCTTTTTCATTCCCTGGAAAAATGTGTTACTATATTCAAAATATGGAGAATATTATATTGTTTTTCTAATGGTGGATTCCCAATAGTTTTGGTTCTGTTATATATGTGTACTGTTATTTTATTTCTTCTTAATATGAGAACATGTAATTTAAAGGTATATGTAAGAATATGTTTAAGCAATAGTTGTCACATGCTGTCATAACCTCAGATCATTAGAGATCAGCCATAGATATTTGTGGGCTCTGTCTTTAAGCAACCATCACCTGCAAGTTGGTGAGTAGTTAGTAAGAAAATGTAACTGAAAGCTTATTAGTGTGACTCTGCATACATTCTGCAGTAATTAGACTTGACTGACAGATTCACCAAGCGTTCACCTTTACAGTTGCTGAGTAGAAACCTGCTCGCGTTGTGTTATGTCCGCAGAGTGCGTCCTTCTTTACCTGTAAGTTTTGATGGGTAGCCTTCAGCATTTTCATAATGATCACTCATTGTAACAGATGACAGCACCGTGTGAAGCACATACAGGAGCTTTAATGATATTGCACAACATCAGTTTAGGCAGACACAGATCTGCGTTGAGTTGGATGGCCCCGTTCAAGTGAAGCAGGTCCGCTTTAAGGAACAGATGGCTTATCTTTAACTTTATCAACAGCAGCAGTGTCAGTCGCAAATGCAATAAATTTCTCCAGTAGCCGGGGAGAGCTGCATCCATCAGTAGCTAACAGCATATGGCGAAGGAACATTAAGGTGTCATCTCTCTTTTTCTCTGCTTTCCTGTTATATCGCTGCTGTTGAAGCCAAACATTAGATGCTCACTTCATAGGATAAAGTTTGTTTATGTGTTGGGTGTATTGGCCACCCAGTTTTAGATCATCTGCTCTGTGTTTGATGTGTTTTCTCAAAGCTGTGATGTCATTTTCTTTTTTTTTCTTTTTTTACTTATTAATTATGATACTGAGAGTTTGGTTTAACCCTAATCCCCATCACCTGAATATGAACTTCTCTTTCTCACTTAGCATTGCTCCATTCGTGTTTTCTTATTTAAGTTTTTTGAAAAGCTGATTGAATCAAATATCAATGTTTTTCGATCTTGGGATTTTTTCCCCCTTTTTCTATAATTTGCCTTTTTTTCTATCTTGAAAGAAATTACAAGGCTGGATCAGCAACTATGAATGTGTCAAAAGGTGTTCTTTATAGGGTTTCTCAAACTCGATTCAACCTTCACTGCATACATCTTGTTGCAACATTGGAAGGACAGCCTGTTTACCAAATTCCCTGTGTTGCATTAATCTCAACTTAATCAAAGCCTTGATTGGTTGGGGGGCCAGCTCCTTTTACCTCTGACCATCAGACATAGTAGTTTATGGGTCAATTAGATGCTCTCTGATGTGGGGGAAAATGCTTTCATATGCTGCCTTCAGTTAAAAACATCTGTGCTAAAGCACGTAAAAATTCATACATAAACATCTGTATCCCTGTGTGTCCTAGAATCCTTTGTCATTATAAAGTTCTATAATTTTAGCTTTCAGGACTCTGGGCTGCATTCTAGGTTGGCTTTGTATTAGCGTAATTGTTTTTGAGGAGGGGATTATGATTGTCGTAATTACTTTCAGTATTTACTCAATTTAACATTTTTTCCTTGCTCTCAGTCACCTATTATAAAGTCTCAAGTCATTCATAAGACTAGTATGTCACAGCAGGCATTCCGCACACACCTCTTAACCTCCCCTTTTTCTAGTATTGTTCCCTCATTAATAACAGCACTAATTAGCTGTTTCTTCATATTTAAATTTCACATTGTGTCTAGAGGGTTTGGTTACTGACTGACATAAAAACGTTAAACTGATTAAGTGTGCAGCCACAACAAAACAACATGATTGAAAAAACAAAAATGAAATAAAATAATGCTACTTAATTCAGTATCACTTTTTTTTAAGTTGGCAAGATGATTTCTGCACAGAGAAGGACATGTACAGATAAATTATGTAGCTGCAGTATTATTATTAGCGGTATTTTCTGTTGCTTACCATTCTGCAAGTAACAGAAAATATGAGCTTGGAAGTTTGCTTGAGTCTGTGGATGCACATTTCTGTTTGAAACAACAGGAATGTTTTTAGTAAATGGACTGTACTTATACAGTGCTCTTGTAGTGGCATGTTGATCAGTTGACACTACGTGTCATATTCACCCATTCACACACACACACACACACACTCTAACACGGCACTTCTGTTATTATATACTAAGTGCTTTTCCTCTGTCACACACATTCATACTCTAATAGGCACATCAGGAGGCAACATGGGGTGCAGTGTCTTGGCCAATTTGGCAAATTGGGCAAGACACTGGCATGTAGTGAGCGCTTGGAATCGATCCACTGACTTTATGGTTGGTAGCGACTGCTCTTCCTCCTGAGCTACAGCTGCCAAGTGTGTTCTTGAAGCCTGAAATCAGTTTGCAGTGTCCAGAAGGGGGAGGGGAGGATCACCTTAAAATCTTTTGAGATGATGTGGTATCCTTTAGGACAGCATCTGGTCCAAGTTGGCTCAAGATTATTCTGTCCATTTTGGCAGAACATTTGAGAGTGATGAAGACTACTGGATGAAATCCATGGCCTCACTTCTCTGAAGGCTGAATGTCAGAGGTCATTAGATTGCCATGCCATCTGCCAGTCTGACATTGCTGCAAACATTTCAGACTGGATGTTTGTAATTGAGACGCATGTTTCTGGGGAGTCTAAGCAGAGATTGGCTTTGGTCATAGTTTACGCAGATGAACTCCCTACATGAATATTACAGATTAGCATGTCAACAGATGACATCATTGTCAGTGATATGATTAACCAATTTGTGATCAATGCAGATTGAAAGAAATTGTTTATTTATCTATCTATTTATTTATCAAATTATTTATCATTTATCATTGGTTGTAATGCTGTATAACATATGCTTCATGTATATCGTTTGCTTCTTGTTGTTGTGGGTAAAGGCAGCGGATTCCCTCTGTATGAAATTTCTATTACACTTTGTCATCAGTATCTGGACTTAAAAACCAACCTCAACCACAGGGTCATGATCATGATAGGATTAACCTACTAGGGGGTGCCCAACATCACAAAATGGAAGTCTGGCCAATATGAACCCCACTACACATGTACAAAGTCTCTGTGGAATTTATATGACCCTGTTTCGTTCAAGTTTTTGTCAGGTACAATGCAGACAGCAGGTAGAACACAGGACTGTTTCACCACAATGCATAAATATGCAGGTAAGAGCAAACAATTGCACAGATACTACAGAAATAATTTTGACCCAGATATAATTCACATTTTTTTTAAAAAGTAAATGATCGATAAAAGAACATTCCTGAATGTTTCTTGAAAAGTCTTCTTGCATAAATATGAAGCATCATTCATCATTAGTTTTGTTCAGTTTGAAAGGTGGGAGGCATAGTCATGTGAAGAGTCCTTGGTAGTCACGATGTGACTGCAAAACAAGCTTGAATCATCCCTTTAACATTTAAGACGCTAACTTAGGCCTGTAGAGTGAGATAACAGGTCCTGGATTTATTGCTTGATCTGACATTGCAGTGAACTTGCTGCCACATCCGTTGTTGGAGTGATGAGCACTTGTTTAGCATGTTTTCCAAATTGTTTGGGAATGGTCTTGAAAAGCCGGAGCAATTGTTTTTCCAAAATCATTGCTGGTGTTTTTCCTCCTGGATATTGTGATAGATGCTCCATATCAGCAAACTACCAAAACTTCTGCCTGATAATAGATACCCACACTTGCTGATAATCAGTTAATCAAATATATTGGATTGGGATTAGAGAGTTGATTAGGAGCACCTGTTGTCTGTTTTTTTTTATCTTAATTCTAGAAGAATCAACCAAGGTTTAATTAGTTTTTCTCAAAACACTTCCTCATT
>JAVQJG010143833.1:0-10301 GCA_036024015.1 Craterocephalus amniculus
TTAGATGGTTTATATTCTTTTGTTACCTATAAGCATACCCGCCAAATGACTGTACTGCTGTAACACCTAAATTTCCCAATTTGGGATTAATAAAGTACTTCTATTCTATTCTATTCTATTAATCACCATAAGTATCATGTTTTGATCAATCATGGTGATCACTTCTGCAACAGTACTTCACAATGTTGGCAAATCTGGTTTTTGGAACGTGATAATGGTGCTGTTACCTTTTTTAACACGTCTGATATTATTAAAGCTGCTGATGGGGAAACCAGATCATTTAACTGTTACACTGCCTTTTATTTGTGCATATCCTATACTGATTATATCCCAAATACTTGTGCTTACTCTGTGGGGGCATACATTTGAATGAATAAAAGTAATTTTAAATGTAGCAGAAGTAGAACTGAGACTAGGTCTGAAATGTTTTCCTTCTACATGCTGTGCCGAGTTTACACAGCAGGAGGAGACAGAGCTAAGGGAGGACTACATTTAGGTGCAGAGATGGCTTATGTAAGGCAAGGCAAGTTTATTTTTATAGCACATTCCATGTACATGAAAATTCAAGGTGCTTTACATACAAACATTAGAAACAGAAACAAACAGAAAGCATTAAGAATTAAAAACGGAAGTATATTCACAAATAAGAAAAAGAAAGAAAGAAAGAAACCCTAAGAAAGAAAAAAAATCACTTATCAAAAAAGGCTTGACCCCGATGACTTGAGGGTTGGTTCATAATGCACCAGAAGATCCTAAATGTATTTTGGTCCTAAACCATTCAGTGCTTTGTAAACTAACAGCAGAGTTTTGAAGTCGATTCTTCGATAAACAGGAAGCCAGTGTAGAGATCTGAGGACTGGTGTTGTATAGCTTTAATAACTTGGTATATTCAAATCCCTTTGAATAAAATGAATAAAATTTTCTAATCATTATCTGAGATATGTTTCTAAAATGGCCATATATGCCAAAAATGCTGGTTTGGATCTGGACAGAAGAGATATACAATGCAGAAGATATGGTAATAGTTTTACTGTTTACAGGACATCTACAGATATTTTACACTTGTATGCAAAGCTGCCAAGTTAATATGTAATCTTAAATGCAGTTACCATGCGAAAGAAACAAAACTATTTAGTTCATTGAAGCTCCTGAAGCCTGAAACTGACCTCACAGAACCTGTTATAGCACACGGCTGCCTCATACTGAGCGCAATTGCATCTAAACTGCAGTCTGTCATGGTTCCAAGTCAGCGGCCTGAAGCAACCTTTGCAAATCTGAAGTCCCCAGACAGCAAGCAACACTTTGCAAAACATATTAACACAACAGTCAGCTGCAACTCCCAGTCTGCCCTGGTGCACAAACTGCCACTTGTGACTCCTAAACTGCACACTACTGCAGTGTGAAAACCAGAGTCTGCGTAAAATAAACACTCTAATATGTAATTAGTCTCAGATCACTCTATTCGAAACTTCATTCTTGAAATGGAAATTTGTCTTTGGGTCTGGTAAAAGGACAACTGGACAGTACAACACAACAACATAGAACAAGATAAATGAAAACAGAGAAAAACTACGAATAAAAACTGTGAAGCATCACATCCCTCTGAACAGTGAGGCAGAAATATAATAATAACACGTATTAAAAATATACAAGAGGACAATTTACATAAAAATATAAGTGTGAAAAGTCTCAGGCATGTCCGTGCATAGGGACAAATCCTGTAAAACCTAGAAAAGTTATAATAGCTGTGAACGAGTGGAAAACACCATGATGGCAGGATGGTAAGTGTCTGTGAGAGAGAAAAAGGAAATGAGTACCATCATGAGTGTGTGTTTGAGTGCCAGGGGAGTCTGCATGTGAAAAAAAATGCAGCCAAAATGTATAATTAGTATGAGATACCTTCTCACACTGGACAGATGCTTCAACCATGCCTTTTTTCAAATCAGAAGTTGGTGAAGCTGACTTATTTTCTAAGCTCAGGCAGACATTATTTGCACCGAAAAGTTATATTTTATTTTCAGACAGTGCATAATACTCCCGTCAATAATCCCAAGTAGAAAAGGCATCTGATGTGATGCTGCATCTGCAGTATAGTGTGCAATAGGTGTAGCATCAGGTAAATGTAGGCAGAGACTAATCTGAAAGAGTTCATGTTCAAGTTCTTTATATACAAATACATTTTGTTCTGTTTAACGTTCACAGAAAAATGTGCCTGTTCAATCAACGTGTTTTTTTTACAACTCTGTGCATAACTATTAGGAATCTTGATTTTTAACCATTGCCATATTAGACTTTACATGTATCTGCAGGTCACTGCACTAATTGATTAAGCTCAGTGGAAGAGTATTGACTGTTGTTGTGTTTAGATTCTCACTGACTTAACAGTGCTCTCTGTGTTTGTGATTCCTGTTTTGATGATAAGGATGATCACCCTTGTCCTGTGACTGTTTCTGCTGAGTAGCTCTGGAAGATACAACTGGTATCTAATGTGCTGTGAAACAATGTGGGCATGGCATTCCTGTTATAAGCACAACTTAGAATGTTACCATTATCTGATCATTGCCTAGTGCAAATTAGAGTGTGACGATTCTAAGTTTACTCCTGTCATTTCCTTGCTAGTAAAACCTTTAAACTTCTTTGGACTCTGAACTTTCTTCAATGTTAGGAAATAGGGTAACGAACCAAAACCTAAAATTGTCCCTTTTTTAAAATAATTTCCCGACAACACTGGAAACCAGGCTGCTTAAATGTTTTCATTAGTGAGTTTCTCACTATAAGCACTGTATTCTAGCTGAGTCCTGTCCTATGGAATGATATAAATAAGGAACTAAATAAGGAAATATACAAGAAAAAGAAGAAGTAAATATGAAGGAAAAATAAATAAAACAATATAATCAAGTGAAAATAAATAGGGAAAAGAGTAAAAAAATATCTTTATTAGTTTTATGTACAGTATATGTGTATACATTCCCTCATTTATTCTTTATTGTGACACTTATAATGTCCTTCCATGAAGACAAAGTTGAATTAACCTTTGAATTAGCCTTAAATCCTTTTTTTTTATTTTTTAAAAAGGGTGAAAAAGCATCTGCTATGTGGTGTTCCTCAGACATGACCAACCAGCATGTGGGGCACTAAGGTTATATTTGGGCTATAATAAGGGACCCACCTAGAATAATCCGTAGTTTTCACTGTGACCCCCCCTGTGTTGCTCATATGAGTTTCAGGTTGGTTCTTGGTTATTTTTTGGGGTGATGTATACAGAGCTGGAATGGGCTTATAGGCAAATTTTGCAGGTCCCATGTAGTTTCAGTTACATATGCCCCATGTGTGAAACCCATATGGACAAACACAGGTGAGGCCACTGGGGAAATTGTGGAAAAATCAAGGTTACCAGGATAGACATGATGTGCTCCGTTAGCTCCACCGGCTCACCTCACTAAACCTCAGTACAAGGATGAAAATTCACTGGTTGCATAAGTTGTAGTCTTATGAGTGTTTTAAGATTATCACACTTCAACTCACCTTTGTGTGGACATGCTCTTAATTTTTAATCACAATTTCTCTCAGCTGTCAAAGCCTCGAGGACCCCAGGTTAGGAACCACTGATCTGAAACTTCTTTCTAAGTGGAGGAAGTGCAAAGAGGGGATGATAGAGGTGGGAGGGGTCCACCAGAGTGTTGTACTTCTTAACGCAACGGTCTGTCCAAATGCCTGCTGGTGATGGAAACAGATCTTTTCCACTGCTGGTTGGTGTGTTTGCTACTGGTCGCTGGTTGCTAAAATGTCAGATATGAAATGTGGATTTTATGACTGTGATAGAATAAAATCAGATTCTGTGAGCTGTAATGTCTGATCCAGAGATGTTAAACTGCCACAGAAGTGAATATAGTTTATTTGGAGACATGCTGTGTCCCATCAAAAATACCAGAAGGGACACCAGTCTGCATTTTTTATTCACAGAAGTATCCCCATTACTAGATTAGTTTTGCCACTGAACTACTGTAACTATATTCTAACTATATTCTGTAACACTTGGCCAAAACTATTTGTCTGAGAGACACCACAAACATGGACAGACATGTCTGATAGGACCCTCTGCAGCACGGGTTCACTGCTGCAACTGCAAGGACTCCACTGGGCATATATGGCTGAACCAGGAGGGAACAGCCCACCAAAACTGACTGCTGCATTGAAAATATAATGACCACACTGTAACTACACAACAAAGGCTGCTACGTTCACTCACTGAGAGCCAGAATGATCGGTTTTGCACATAATAGGCAGCAAACCCTGCCAGAGCTCCCAGGTCTGCCTGACCGGGGCAAAGTGATGCAGAGCACTACATTCCCTTTTGAGAGACTGCTCTCTTTCCCACTCACCCAAAAACAGATGGTTTGCCACTAAACATGTTATGAATACTGATACTCTCCCACCCAATAATTTGGGAGACAACACATATGAGAGGACATGTTTTCCCCTTCGTCTTTCTTCCATTCTCAGCTCATACTGCTGGGGGGAAGGCTTTGAGGCAAGTCACAAACCATCTGTCATTTCAGGCATGTCTGTTATAGTCAGTGTTGTTTCGTTGGGTTAGTTTTGGTTCTGTGTAGGCAATCTGATTAACTTTATGGTGCAGTTAAAATAACGGTTGGGTACAGAATAAATCAATCCACACAAAAAAGAAACTCAGGTTAAATGAAGTTGAAACTGAAAGTGTCTGAAATAAATTCTTTGAAATAATAATAAATGACACATCAAGTGGAAAGATGCATCTAAATTACATCAGTTTAGAAATATGAAAAATGATTGCAGTGCTTTCCAAATAACTTTTACTGTATACCTTTTACAGCAATTCATGGCAGTGTTGAAGTGTGGTGGAAAACATTTAAGACAATAATAAATGCAGCCATTCTCCCCCCAAAAACTCCAGGTATTTATAAATCTGCTTCTACCAATAATACTGTTTATAATGATTAACATTTAAGGATTTTAGTACATTTTAAATCTGTGAAAATCATACAGCCTACATGTTAAAAAGCATCAGGTACCAAAGTGTATAAAGGTGTTTCCAATTGAGAAGTGAGAAAATTCAGTCAAAGACAATCATACATGTGGAAAAATAAAAATACAGCTGGGAGAATAAACACTAAACGTGGAAACATTTACAAAAGGGCTTAAATTATGAGATGTCTACAGTGATAACATAACACGTTCAACAATAGGCTTAAACAAACGTGAAAAATAATTTATGATTAAAAGATATTGAATAATCAAAGAGTCTTAATGAAAGTAGAGTGTAGACTGTGTAATACAACTATTGTGAAGTGTAAAATACCCTGATAGGGAAAATAATGATTGATTCTGCTTCCTCGTTGCCCGCCTTCTTAGACAGGCCAACTAATTTATTAAAACAAAAGTCTGTACGCCTGAGGTTGACCAGTCAGTTGGACTAATGATTATTTTAATGTTTTATTTATGTCCTTTTTTTAAAAACATATATTTTTAAGCCTCTATTGTTCTTTAATCCTGGAACTACATTGTAGGGTGAAAAGCACACTTTCCCGCAGCCACTCTTTTATACATGGACGCAGCCTTTTTGGGACACAGGTTCCCATGGAGACCCAGGGGAGGGGTTTCAGCTACTGGATGGATACGGGTACTGCAGTGCCAACAGACGGGGGAAAGGAAGCAGATGTGATTTCTCTTTGAAATATTCATTTTGATTTCTTTTTTACTACGACCAAACCTGCTCCTGGTTGTGGTGCATGCCTCGGTCGCTAGTAATCAGCGGGAAGATATCCGGTAGCATGACTGAAGCGATATGTGCACAGTTTGAGAAGGAAGTGGTCCGGAAACCTCGCTCCGGCCTGGAGTAGGCTGCTGTGTGACGGGCTGAGCGGTCCTGCCACCCCTCCCCGCAATGATAAACCTTCAGTGTTAGCGAGAAAAATCTTCCTTGCGGACTTTAACCATGGAAGACAACTATGAATATCCTTAATCAGTATTACAGCACTGAGCCCGTACTGTGACGGTTCCAGCATGCCAGACCGGCGGTGCTCTTTAAAGTTCTCTGTTGCCTGATAGTAACGGCGCGAGCCTGCTTTTTCCATCTGGAAATTTCCTGGCAGAGGGAAGCAGGCCAGCTAGCCCCGCTAGCTTTAGCCCTCTCCGCGCGACATCCCCTCAACTTGGATGGAAGAGCTTTTTCCAAGACCACACCACTGACATTTATGGCTCTCAAATCGAGGACATTTTAACTCTTAAAAGTATTCTATGGGATTGATATCGGCGGAAGAGAAGCAGGCCTTAGCCAAAATGATGAATTGGAGGCGACTGCTTCGAATCTCCAACCGATCGTTCCTGGCCTTCATATTCTTCTTTTCTATGTCTACAACCTGTCTCTACTTCATTTATGTGGCCCCTGGAATAGGTTTGTACACGCCCACTAACACTAAACGCCTTGCATGGTAGCAGTTAATGTAATTGTCAGGATTAACATCTGCAGTCAGCAAGCATGAGCTACTGCCGCTGTTCAAGCCATCATTGAAGTAGGTGGCTAACGGGCTAGCTATTCCCAAGCTCAGGTTATACTCCTGGCCACAAATTGGTCCAGCCCCTGGGCAATTAGCCATTAAAGAGCCGCGTGCTCCCTCAAATTATCTGATAAATTATTATTATTCCCACGCCCTGAGTGTAGGAACCATTTGCACGGTTGCTGGTGTAGCTTTGCCGTTCAATGAATGAATGAATGAATGAATCAACGCCGTGCTTCACATGAATTTCTGGTCCTGGACGAGAGTTGTTGAACCTGCAGTAACGTTCAGGTCTGATCTGGCTGCACCGGTGTCTGCAGTAAATTTAAAAAACTGAGGTTTTCTAAACCTACTGAGGTTCTTATGAAGTTCTAGTTGTACATCAGAGTCTTATGAGAACATGTATTTGGACAGTCATGGCAAGCTGATACTGGTTCAGCTATCAATGAGAGTAAAAGACCAGATTTAATCTCGTATGTACAACACAGTACAGTCTTTAAGATGGGTGCCTGATAAATCCTGAGTGTGGGAGTTAATGCCTAACCTGGACAGGTTCCACTTGGTTTATTTACACACGTGCTCATCAGAGGTCGTCAGGAGAATTTGGTCTGGACGTTTTCCAGTCTTGCTGTTCACACATGCTCTTCTCAGGGGAGGTTTGTGGTGAACATCCTTTTTCACAGCAGCAAACATGAAGGCGGGGCACACATGAGGTAGATGGTTCACTGTGTTGCTGTGTTGTGTTGACAGCGTGTTAAGGAATGATGGATGAGGTTTACTGATTGTTTATATTCTTACGACATGCACAGTATCACTGAAACACTGGAACAGAACATGCAGTCAGTAGGAGAAAAGCTTGTAACTATTTAGTGAGTACCATGCAGGGTTTCACACTGATCTTGGCCTGTCACAACTAGGCTGCAAGGTCCATGCTTATACACGTGCATGCTCATTAATCATGCATGGGAATCTATAATCTCTACTGTATGTGTACTGTCAGTGAAACACAAATTTAGTGAGAATAACTCACCATTTTTGTGAAACTGCAACTGTGATTGTGGTGTTTCATCCTTTCAGATGATGTGATCGCTCCTAAACTTTTTTTTCCGCATTATCAAATCAGATCGGAGGTTGCCTGATTTTGGCAGCTGAATGTTAGACTGTTTTGCTGTTTTTTAGCTGTAAAGCTTTGATCACATTTCAAACTGGAAGCTGCACATGGGTTTAATAATAAGACTGTGGAAAAGTGGTGTACAGCTATAGATTGCAGGCAGTTTGCGAGGTTTTCATTGCACAAAGGCATTCAAATTAGATGTGGTTATAAAAGTAATTTGTTGAATTAATGCAGATTGTAACTGTAAACGTCTGTCTGACTTTCACTCTCTGTAAGAAGACCAGCACAAACTGAAGTACAAAATTAGTGTCTAAATGGAGAATCACAACAATTTCCTCTGCAGATGAAATGGTTTGATGCAACTATGCTTACACCTTTACATACCTGACTTGGCTCTGAAATTCTGAACATGCTTCCAGAGGATATTAAGTGTTGTTTTAGAGATATTTTAATGTGTACTTCTAACAGTTGTTGTGTGCTAAATCTCCACATTCCACTCAGCGACCCCCATTGGTCAGCACGTGAATCAGTTCAGATGATTTGCCAAATTGATAATGAATGGGGATATATTGCAATGCTTCGATTTATCAATATTTTTCCTCACTCCTAGTTTGTACTGTGGCGTTACATCTCACTCTGAGCTAGGGATGCACATCTTCTCGCTGCATTCATGCTAATGTCCAAACCTGCACATTAGCCAAAAGAGAAGAAAGTTCTGAGCCGACTTGACCTCATAATGACAGATTAAACAAATGATGCCATTTTCTGTGACATGCCCCCCTATCAATGGCTAATTTGACATCCATCTTGTATCCTACCTGTACTGTGAGGACTGTCTAGACACTAAAAAAGTCTTATATTTACTTTTGTTTGGTTCTTTTTAGTTTCCTCTTTTCCTCTGATGTCTTCTGGCGTTCCTTTTGCTGTTTGGATCTGCTTTCTAGTTTGTAGTGCATGTACACAGCGAAACTCCGCACGTTCCTTTCCATTTTCCTGCTTCGTGACATGTTGGCCTGGCATAAAATAATCTTTTCTGGCTCATGAATGGATTGTTAAATCAATGTTAAAATTGAGCTGTTTCAGCAATAGCAATGCTGTTAAGAGTCTAAGCAATATCCCATTAAATGAATTGAAGATGGTTTATCCTGATTATCCAGATTTCAATCATTTTGTAGATCTGAATGGACAGAGAGATGCAAACTATTGTAAACTTTGGGTCATACAATGATTTATGGATCCTTCTGGACTTCTTCTGCTTCAAATTCTGCTTGTGATGCATAGCTTTTATATGGTGAATTATTATGTTCATTTAATTGCGGAAGACAAAATTTTGATTAAAATTGAAATGGGTTGAATTGCGCAGCCTTATTCTGAGCGTGTAGATCAGCACTTTTATCAGCTGGATTTCAATAAGAATTGAACGTGAAGGATGACTGAAGTTGTCTCTTTATAAATGCTTAACATCCCTTAGTTGTAATTGTTGTATAAAGCCACATTTGACTATAAGGCATCATATTGTGTTCATATTTTGTGAGTCAACTCTGTGAAGTTCTATGCAGACAGCGCTACAACACGAGGGCTCATGTCCACATGGTGCTGGGAGAAAAGTGCTTGCATGGCATTCTGGAGAACTTCCTGCTGGCATTTCATAAAAAAAGCTCTCTGAGTGCTTCTTTGTTGTTGTTTTTCAGCGTAAATACATCCTCTCTTTAATGGTTTAACACTTATACTGGATATAATACAAAGAAAGAACATAGTCTGATGTATCTGGTCCATTTAGCTTTGATTTTGTAAGGATTGAGTGATGTTATTTGCTTTATTCTTAAAGCTACAAGAGTATAGTTGAAGCACTGTCTGTGCAAATTTTTGCATAATCAACAGCAATAATTTGTTAACCCATAGCAATATTGCAGGGGGTTTCTACAGTATTTTTCATTCCCTTTTTTTCAAACATTTTACTCTTCTTATAATTGAAATGTCCAGTGATGGGTACGTTGTGGAAATGAACTTCAAATGGTGCTTTAAAGGCTTCTTTTATGTGATTGTGCTCATAAAGAAGAAAAGATGCGTGAATGAAGAAATATCTGAACATTGAATCTGCTGAGAGTTTCATCAGACTTCCATTTGTCAGGAGCATAAAAACTGAACGACGTCTCTCTCTGTTTATTTCTGACAATGGGACCAGAAATTAGACTTGACCCTGCTGACCGGAGGGATCTGGTGGGTCATAATAAACCATTAGATCCTGAATGTATTTTGGCCATAATAACCCATTCAGTGCTTTGTAAACTAACAGCAGTATTTAGTATACACAGTAATCACTACATTGGTACTGGAATCAGCTAATAAGTTGGGAAGAAGATTAAAGCAGAACTTTCGAATACAAAGTGAAGTGGTGAGTGTAATTCCTACGGGCAGGATAAACTGAGCTTTTTCAACTTTTTCTATTATGTTAGAATATGTGTTTAATTTGTTTTTTTGACGGTTGGCAAAGAGAGAGTCCATGTCATGGTGGTGGTGAGGCATCCACACATACAGGTCTGTCTCAGAAAATTAGAATATTGTGATAAAGTTCTTTATTTCCTGTAATGCAATTAAAAAACATGAAATGTCATTCATTGTGTATTCATTACAAATCAACTGAAATATTG
>JAVQJG010143845.1:0-12423 GCA_036024015.1 Craterocephalus amniculus
GGACATTTCCTTGTCTATCGGTTCTCCCCCTACCAGAAACGGCGCTTGCAGTTTAGCCCATTGACGCTCGCGCTTGTTTTGGTTTGGAAGTCTCGCGATACCCGAGACTACCACTATAAGGCCGGTCCTAAATCCGTTTGGACAAATATGCATGTTTACTCTGCGATTCGGTTTTTGCTCTTATACTGCTTTGATAATTACTTTTACTACATGCCTTTGAAGCCATGCTAACCAGCCGTAGCCTGTTCAAACAACCGTAAGTTGCCTCTGTTTACAGCATTCTTCTTCGTCCGTCGCTTATTTTCTCGCTCTGGAGCTCCCCCTACAGCTTTGGGGTACGCACTGCATGGTAAACATACCCAGAGTTGCATTGATCCACTTTAACTCTAAAAAGTTATTATCTGACAACAGAAAGCAGGCTTTTCATTTCCAGCCAAATTGACTTGGTTTAAGATTTTTACCTATTTTTTATGCAGATATTCACAAATATTCATACCTTGGGTTGGGAATCATTGAGAATTTAGCGATTCCGGTTACTTTATCAACATCACTTAATGATTCGGTTCTTGAACGATTCTCTTATTGATTCTCATGTAGTTATTGAATATGGTACGAATGGCTTTGGTTCCAGTTGGGACTTAAATTCAGAGTCGGCACCGACATTCTGCTTTCACATGAACATGCCATTATTTCCATCAAATTTCACCATCAAGCCACACACACATTCACACAAAAACTATTGCATTTATAAAAATGAGAAGTTTAGTCTACAGAGACAGCAAAAGAAAGTTTGCTCCATTTATTCATGACTCCCGGCTAAATACTGAATTCCAGTCAGGAGGCTGCATTTTGCCCTTTGAGACACAGTATATCCCAGCAATTTATCCAACATTTACAGTTTGTTCAGTTTCCCAAAATGATCCTGGGTATCGGCCAAAACCTTTATATTAGCCCATTTCTACTTTTGCATGAGTCTTTCCAGATTTCTATTAATGTAATTGAATTTTACACCGTGTAATTTACTGTAAGGAGGAATAGAACAGAATTTCCAAACCAGTTAAGGTGGAACTACTGTAAGCTGCGTCCTTTCTGAAGATCCTCTTTTGCCTTTTCCTCTTTTTTCCCTGCACCTTTAGTCAATCTCTCCTTTAACCTTAATCTGGGTTTTCCCAGGTTGACACACAGTTCCAGGTCAGCCCTGCTGATGGATGGGAGGATTTCAGAGGGCCTATATTAAATCTTCTCAGGTGAATCTGGGAGGAGAATCACTGCTTCATTTCATTCTCAGGTGTCAGTCCCGGGGGAACTTCTCTTTGAACTAGACTTAGATTTTCTCCCTGAGCTGCCGGCCATAAGCATTGCCACTGTGTTGCTGGGGCCTGAGAGGAAAAAGGAGGATTTGGATTTATGGTTCATTAGGGCAATGAATCGAGCTGAGTGCGTCCCAGTTGACCTTTGAACCTGAGCTCCACCCCCCAGCTAATTTATGTATTCAGCTTATTGGTTTCTCTCTCACCTGCAGCGTGGGATTACATCAACATTTCCCCACAAGCATTGAAATAAATTTTTACCCAGATATTAGAAACTCAAACATCTCAGACCCTAAAACTATTAAAGACAAATGAATGAAAAGCATCACAATGGCAAATTTGTTCAATTTATTATTTTACAACTCCAGCTTCAGCCCAGAGCTGCTTGATTTAATTTTAAGTACGTGAGATTTCACCCCAATCAGACTCCTTCCATTGGAAATCAGAGCACTCTTCGCGGAGCCACTCTTGCAGGATGAAGAGAGCAGTAAGTAGGTGGATGAGCCACAAGTGCTTCTCACGAGAGAACATTTACGTTCATATGTGAGAGGAATCGTGTTGAGAGAATTTCAGATAAAAAAAATGAAGCAAGCATTCTTCCTTGTCTTGTCCATGCACGTATTCCCTGTGCAGGCAATACTTATTCAGCTGAAGAATCAAATAGGAGATATTACAGGTCCCTGTGTGGAAATTTAATTCTATGCGCGTCACCTGGTCTCACCAGCGGAGGCTAGCAATTGGAAAAGATGTACAGCTATAGAAATACTTTACTTTAATAAAAACAAATGTATTGGTTTTATAAATATGAAATTAAATTTAATAAAAAAAATTAACTTTGTTCATTGATAAGTTTTGGTAAAAGGCTTCTTGGAGTTCAAATTAATGAAAGAAAATTAAAGAAAGAAAGTTGCTCCAGTTAATCTTCAATATTTTATATATAGAAATTTTTAACCAGCCCATGATATGAAAACAAATTAAAGAATTTGAAAGGTGCGCTAATGACCCAATGACATTGGACCACAAAGCTTTTTAAGTAAAAGAAAAAAAACACCTGTATTCATTTTACATTTCTCACAAAAAAATTTACTTTCATTTTAGCTCCAGTGGAGGTCCAGTCTGCTAAAACAAATGTGAAAAATACAGAAATGCTCAGGTGAATGAGGAAAAATAATGGATTGTAGATGACATTTACACAAAAAGCAAAAATGAATTCCTGATTTTCTTTTTTATGCTACAAAAGAAAAATTCTCTCAGGAGACTTGTCAGAAAAGTTAACACAGAACTTTTACTTTATTTCAATTTTTCAACATTCCATTATTTTATAAGTGGTTTGATAGGAAAGGGACATGGAGCAAAGGTGAGCTATTTATTATAAACTGTGTTCACTTTGCAGGCAAAAGTGGATTGAACCTGACTTTTTTTGGCCACATGTGACCCAAATCAGATCTTTTTCATCACAGTTTGAACAGCACAAAACAGGTTTCATCAAATCTGACCCAGCTACTTTCACATGTAGAACTAAATCAGATAAATCCAATGGTGAAAAAAAAGGTTTCAGACACCCTTTAAATTCCACACAATGTTGAATATTATCATGAAATACTTAAAAATTGTTTAAATTAAGTTCTTAATTGTGTTTTAAGAATTCACTGTGACTGTGACCGTGCTAAAAGAAATTGCACTTGAAGATTCTTAAAGGTTGCCACAAATGACTAATCAAGCTTTTTCCAACTTGGGGAGATGTTAACCTCATCGTCCTCTGGCTCACAGAAGAATGTTAACAGATGAATTGTGGAATTTCTTCTTCTACACTTGTATTAGCGGCAGAATAGGGGCTGTAAGCCTCCCCGGATGGTTTGGTCTGCGACGGCCTCCATAGTGTCGTGGAACTCATCCAGGAAATACTATGCTCTACTCTTAAAACTGTAAACAAATGATGTTGTTTAGAGTAAATTATGGACGCTACCCACTCAGGACACTTGGATTACATTGGACGAGCATGGAGTAATTAGGATTTACATCTATTGTTAGTATATTGAAATTCTAGTAAAAAATAGTGGACATTTGTTTTGAAAGGATATGTTTTTGTAAAAAAACGAAAAAAATAAACACAATTAGGAAAAGCTTCGACCTAAGTAAAAGTCTGTTTTTTCCTTTTCTAGTCTTGAGTTGGTGTGTTTGTTTATTTACAGTTTCCTTAAGGTCACTATAAAATTGAAACATATTGCAAATCACTTTTAACAGCTTGTAGGTCAGACCCAGAAGGAGCGCCGACGGAAATGCTGAAAGCATCATGAGAAAATGTCAAGGGAGCGTTAATCAAAGATTAGGTCAGCAGGCTGATTAAAAAATGATGTCCTCATATGTAATTAGAGCAATAAAAGTGGAGTGAGAGAAGCAACTGACTTAAAATGCTCTTTCCTTCCTTTTATCTCATATCCAGCTGCAGTGGTTAATAGTGGAGAGGCTCAGGTTAATGGATTTTATCAGCATATTGTAATAAATGACTGATTATTTTGTTCAAAGTTTTGTGTAACTGCTGGAGGTGGATTTTGTACCCTTTCATGTAATAATTATGGATCACATCAGTGTGAAGGGCCATACTTTTCACACCAAACTGAAAAGCAATGCGATGCAAAATGTCATTGCTTTGATTTAAAATGATAAAACAATTAGACTGTGGGGCGGGGGAGTTGGTTCTTGCATAAATATGTAGAATAAATGGTCTATTTTTTAATCTTTGGACTCAAATCCTCTTTTTCCCTTCTTTATATTGTTTCAGATTTATTTTACTGCCTTAGGGGGGAAATTAGAAAAAAAGAGCTATCAAATTGTAATTTGTTGCATTTCAGTGCAAATGCATTGCTTGCAACATGACACACATTTAACAACAACAGAAGTGAAGAGAAGCCATTACTCTGGGAAATTCTGCTGCTATTAGCAAAGGGCTGTGGTGTACAACAACCTGTGGTTAAACAACAAAAAAATTGTCAGCTGACGTCTCATTTACAGGCAAAGCTGAGAGGAATTTACTGATATAAAGCCACAACATCAGCACAGCTAGTTTGGTGCTGATGATTTTTAGCTAAAGCTGCAGATGTCTGCAAAAGGATTCACACCCTTCTATTAGAGAAGGCAAAACTATTAATGTCTGGAGACTAAAAAAGCAATAATACAAATAAATTTGCTAAATTATAATTTAGAGAAATACAACTTTTTATTTTTATACTATTGTACATAAAAAATAATAAAAAAACAATCAAATACAATACAGTTCAGGACTAATGAGAGCGCTTTGCTGATAAGCCGTGGGGCCAGAACACCTTTGGACAGGTGAAGAAGTCTGATGTAGAGATGTAGAACATGTGATTACAGTGATTACCTCTGAGGTTTGTTCAGCTAAATATTTGCTGGGGACACATATTAATTAATTTCTCATATTTGTAATTAGATATTAATTCATTTCTCATATTTTTTGCTTGTTTTATAAAAACATTTCTATTGGACCACAATTCAAAAAACAATTTTTATTTCAGCTTGTTTCAGTGACAGTTGTTTTTTTCCTTCTTTAATGGAAGGGTAGGAAATATTTGGCAGAAAACTGTAACAAGAGTCTGAACAGATGCCCCCGAAGATTAAAAACACAGCCTCAAAACATTGTAAAAGTTTATTAGATAAGTAGCATCAAGCTATATATATGTGTGTGTGTGTGTTAATCTATTTCATCACTGCCTTAGTCCAACTAACGTAATATCTTTGCTGTCTGGAAGTGAGGCTAACTTTCTATTTTACTCCTCAGGGACTCTCCTGCCTGTGCTTCTCTGCACCTGCCTTATATCTCAAACCTGTACTTAGTTTTTCTCAAATAAAACAGAATAGCTGACTGTTCACTGTGTGTATGTGTGTGGCTTTTTGTGTGTGTTTTCTCTTCTTTGGTTGCTGCTGTTTTTCAGTGATTTTGCACCGTTGTGAATCTGCTTCCAGCTGTACACCCTGCTGCGCAGTCTTTTGTTGCAGGCGCATGTGAAACGGCATTATTGAGATGTTTTCCTCCACGGATCTAAGAGGAAATGAATGCATTGTTCTGCGACCATAGTGGTGCTTCCATATCTAATTGTCAACCAAAAAGAAAATGACACACCTGCAGTTTGTTGTTGTGCTGATGTGAGGAGAAGGAAAAAGGAGGAGGTTCACAGCAGGTTCTCTCAACAAGTGCATTCCTGAACAAGCGACGGCTGCATTTGTACCACCACAGAATACACAATAAAGATTTGTAGACATCCGAAAGACTCGTGGAGTCATACAGCCCTGTCATACCCAGCTCGGCATTTTTCCTGCAGTCCACAGGGGCACTCTGTGTTCTACTGTGCATCAATAATGAGAATACTGCCCAGAATTAGATTAAAACTTATTATGCTGGGAAAGTGTCAGCCTTGCATAGACAGAACAAATACACAACAAGAGCCAAACCAGACTTTCTTCCCCATCTAGCAACAGTTCTGTTGTGTCCTGCAGGTTTTCAGTGTTTCACTGCTCCAACACATCTTTCCATGCTTTAGTTGTCTGAATACATTTATTTGTTCTATGCAGCTCATAAATGCATCATATTTTTAATGAACAACATTAACACCTGTAAACCTTTCATTAGCAAAGACCACATGAGGACATAAGCTTGAAGGAGGATGTGAAATGGGTGTGTGGGGTATCGTCAGGCCAGGCAGGTAAGGGTGGGGTCAAGAGATGAATTGAGAAAGCTTGAGCAGGTGACTGGAGGTGTGGTTGAGGCATGGCTCTGCTACCAGCCATTGTTAACCTGTTACCTTCATTTCTGTGGAAAAATAGGACGACAAATATAAACTCAGAGTGTTATTGGAAGAAATAAAAAATTCAAACCAAGTCAAAATTTCCCATCAAGATGTGGGTGGATGTTACTACGTGGTTTTCAAATGAATGGAACTGCATCCCTTTTTTATGGCATATTTTTCACTAAATGTATTATAACAGCATATTTATCAGGTTTACAATACCCCAGTTTTGTGCCTGCAGTGATAGAATAAGGCACTTTGGTTACTTTCTACAGTTCGCCATGAGATTGCATCAGTTTTTGTGCATTCACAGACACATTTACTCCCAGACCACCTCTGCGAGTCTCTCCCTTATTTAGAAACAAACATCAGCATGTGTAAATATCCTGCTGGGCTCCTGCATTGTTTCCAGCTTCTCTAGTTTATCCAGATCAGCTGTTCAAAGGTTGCTGCCTGTAGAAATATCAGGACGTCTCCAGGAAGCTGTCCGTCATGTCTGTCTTTGGAGGAGGAAGAAGGCTCTGAGTCCGCTGTGGGCTGCGCAGCAGGCGGGATTTGACACGTGAAGCACTACATGGACACTAGATAAAATACCTCAGGCTTGTCCAGAGAAACATCTTGCAGAGCTTTGAAGTCAAACTGTCCCAGGAAAAGATCCATCTGTCAATTTCTGCTGCAGAACCACAACCTGATTTCTACATAACTTTCTGAAGCTACACAGACATGCATGTCCTTAAATATTCATGTTTATGGCTATACACAGTAGTCATAGATCAATGACTGTACCACATTCTGTTATTAAACTTTAAAGGTTCACATCATGGGAAAGAAAGAGTACATTTCTATTTCTAGATTAAAGCAAGTTATAATGCAAACCTTACTCCAAATATTTTACTGCTAAGTTCTATAACCAAAGATCTACTATTACCTTATCATAGTTATAACTACCTGTAGGTGTATGTGGCAGGACGAAGGAGGGCCCGGGCAGGGATTTATCCCACAACCTCCCAGGTGAAAGCCAAAGTTGATATGATAACATTTATCAAAGGCATTAAATTTGCAATACTGGAAGCATCAAATCGCCATTATATGGATTGAATATTTTACCATGACTAAAGGTGGGACGATGCTTTCCTTCCGATTCTATTCCTTTACGAATTTTTGGGGGCCAATTTGATTTAAATTGCAATTCTCATGATTCATCAATAATGCAGATTTTTGATGAGAAAAAGAAATGTTACAAAAAAATCTTATTGCTATATTTTTTTTCTCAATTTCAACTGGGAAAAAACAATGTGGTATCCAGACCAACATTCTGCTATTTTAATGCCCCACAAGACAATTAAAACAGATAAATAAAAATAATAATAAAAATGAAATAAAAAAATTATTTATATATTTTTTTGCATTTATTTGAAAAAAGATAGACTTTTTAACAAAGTAATATTTATTTTAAATTTAAATTGTGAAATGAAAAATCCAGATATTCAATATTTTTAAAACAAAAAATCAATTTTTAAATTGTTGAATAAAAAAATCACAATATTTGATTTTTCTATTTGATTTTCCCACCTCTAAACATGACTAAACTGATGATTTATAAACAAGACCTTAACATATCAGCATTTTTCTCGGCTTAAAGAAGACATTCTGGTTGTTGAATCCCAGAAAATGGAAAAGTGTGTCTTACATATTATACTATATCAATGTTTGATCAATGTTTTTATTTTGGACTGAAGACTGAATCAGTGTACTGTTACCTACTTAACCTTTTAAAGCCTAGCCCAAGAAAAAATGGGGAGAGAAGTCAAATTTTTAAAAACTGAAGTCTTTATTTGGTCCTTTAACAAAATGTGGGGAAAAAAAGACAACAATTTTTCTTTGCATATCTACTGTAACATGTCAAAATTATTAGATTGAATTAAAACATTGAAGTATCACAACAGGGTTTTGTGAGAAGTTTTTACCAAAAAATAATGCAAATTGTCTCAGAAACAGTATGTTTCACATACTCCGTCATTTGGCTTTATAGAGTTAAAATGAAAATAATAACCCAAAACTAAGCCAGTCATGTATTTTTAACTTCTAACCGAAGTTATTTTTGCACGACACTGTAGCAGTGAATGAGATGTCGTGAGCAGAGGTGAAGGGGGTGAAAACGGTTTTATAATCCCGATTGCAAAAGCATCACCAGACTAACACCACCCGCCCAGCAGTGCGCCAGGAAGACACCAAATCAATGTTAAATGCTGGTAAATGTACATGCTGATCAGAGTTATGGTACTTATGACTACTGTATGTTTTGGGGGCTTTTTAGTGAAGCTGTAACGTTTTCTGCTGATTAGCAACATAGCATATAGAGATCACTGCTATTGTTACATCATCTATCATCCAACAGTGTTTTCTAGCCATTTTGGGGGATGTCAAGCAAGATATTCTCTGACACCATGGATAAAATCCTCAAAATATGCCTGAGTAATGTATTCTGTTATGAGATCGTCTGTGTGATACTGGTTCAACATCAAAGGCTGTTGACACAACATCTAACATCCCATTACGATAATCACTCTGACGTTTTATTTCTTCACCACTGAAATTAAATCAAGCATGTTAAAGTTAAACAATCAAAGAAAGTGTCTCATATTAAATGGAACACTGATGCAGCCGTGATCCCGCGGTCCTCATGTCCAATCACATCATTCAGTTTCATGTGATGCAGCTGCGGCAAACAGCATACGCAACAATATCCTTCAAACGTTAACAATGCATGACAGACTGGGTTAGAAGTGGCGGAGAGCGTGACAATCAGCTGACAGCAGCTGGACAGGCTTTTGATGGGGCATTGATGGGGGTAAGTAGGGGATAGGGATGCCTCAGCTTAAGGTGAACTGCTGATGACTGTTAGCCAATCAAATGCGAGCGTGCAGGCCTACACAATAAGTATGTATGAGCCTGTCAGGCAGAGAATAGATGCCGACTGGAACATGCTTCATCTTCAACCGAGGGATCACACATGGAGGCTGAGAGGGATGTAATTAACATTTCTATAACTCGGACATGACATCTCAGACGTAAGCAGCCTCATTTTGATTAAATTCAGACAGACATTTTCACTGTGTCCTGGATATAAAATTACAGACTACCATCTTCTGGGAGGGGAGTAATTAAAGGCTGAACGTAACTCTGACTTAGCAGAGCAATGAAGTCTGCATCAACACGAACATCCTCACGAATCAAACTAAACTGGGCTGCCTCATTATAGTCACATAATTAAAGGGAAAAGCAATAATGTCATGATTTATATCATGTGCATACAACCTTCATTTCTCCCCTTGTAACCCACTTATTGTCCACTAAAGGAGTAACAACGCAGCTTTACATCACTGCAGGTACGCAAGCATGTATTGTATGTGTATAAATGTGTAGTATACATATCTGTGTGTATGTATATGAAATGTGCATACGCATATGTGTGTATGTTTATATCATATGCTGATAAAGCGGGCATGTCCGTGGCTAGTAGGACTGCTTTCCATTTGATTCTTTTCTGATTGTTTTGGGTGCTGATTCAATTTAAATAGCAATATTAGCAATTTGTCAATATTATTGACTTTTGTGAAGTAAAAAACACAACTTTTACGCCAAATATCTTTTTACAGAACTCTTTAGTAAAAAATTATTCTCCTTAGTTTTAATTTTTTTTTATTTCAATTAGGAAAACACAACACCGTAGCTAGATCATCATTGTTTGCAACGGCCTAACGCCCAACAAGACCAGTGAAACAACAGAAAAAAGAAAGAAAACGGAAAAAATTTCATTAAGCACTTTTTCAAAATATGTTTTTTTTTTAATCAAAAAAATCCATTTCAACATGGTGAAAGAAATAAATCACAATATTTATGTGAATAAAATTTTTTTACCCACCCATTATGCATTTTATTTCAGCTATTTAAGATCAACTAATTGTATTCAAACACTGATAATTTGCTAGTATTGTCAGACAAAACATTGTTAAACAAAAAAATAAATTAGCTGCGGTTTGATACGTTGATTTTGATTAAAAACATCAAAATATGGTACCAGGACCATGGTAGATTTAGCTTGTTGAGCTGTGGGCGTTCCCAGGATGGGAGCAGAAGGAATATTTGGGCTGATTGTCACTGGAGCAGGAATATTTCCATATTTATCTCCCTGGAAGATTTTAAAATCTCTCATATTTTTGTATATAATTCAGATACATAACAACAAATCTAGTTTTTCAATAAAACAAAAGTTGTCTAGGAAAGGTAACTTTAAATTGCTTCTGATGTGACTTATGGAATCTTATGGTAGGTAATACACAGAATGTGGTACAGTCTATTTTCATTTTATTGGATCATAATCCTCCTGCACCAAACCATCCGTATGCCTTTCCCTCCCCCGAACATACACAGAAGAATGAACAACAGATTAAACACCAAACTGATTAAATACATAAAACTTGAATAAGAAAAGCACTGGGATAAAAGCTCATACTCACATGCATACATTATATTAATCAGCTAAATAGGCAAAATAGGGTTGTAGTTCCTTTACACCAATGAATAGTAAACCATAAACATTTCCAGATGAAGTGCAGAGGGCCATTTTTAAATCATCTTCAGGTACTTCCACTACATTGGACAGGTCTGTTAGAGGACATCAGTTGTCATTAAAGGTTTGCTGCTTACCTCTGATTATATATGATCTTCTCCAAGGGCAAGGTTGTTGTCATCTCAGATCTCAATAGCCTTGGTTTGTGCACCTCCTTCCAAGCACATGCAACAACTCTTTACGCCAACAACGGGGTATGGCTTGTAATAGTTCTTTACATCTTATATTGCAGTGCTGGTACATTTCTAACAGGAATAAATGTGGTTTTATCTTTAATATATCCTCCATACACAGTTTTATTTCTTCCCAGAAGTGTATTATTTAGGAACAATGAAACATGCCTTATTGTTTTTCATGTTTAACTCAATAATGTGCAATTGTACAGTTACATTTGTTAAGTTTAACTGGAGTTAGTATACTGTAAGTATGCATTAACCAGTTTTACTGCATGGATACAAACTATCTCCCACTCCTTAGTGAGATGTTCTCCTGTGAGTCCTCACACCAGGCATTCATCTTATTCACTCAGGTTCACTATAGGGAATAAATGACATATTATTAAGTGTTTATTAATCATGCTGTGATGTTAGGATTAATGGTTGAAAAACAAACAAGCTTCTGCTTAGAAACATTAAATATCTATAGTGTTGTACATTCAAATATCTTATGGATGTTGGACATAATTTCCAAGTGGACACAACTTCCTGAAATGTCTGATGTGCTTTGATTAAAACACCTCAGATTAACAGCTCCCTTTTCCACCATGTATTTACAGCTCCATTCATATAGCATGTTGTAAGATACAGAGTGAACCTTTCATCTCACAAAAAAAGAGTGTGGGATGTGACTCTTTCAAGATTGATATGAAAAAGCACTAAGTAAATGGCTCTGGCAGTAGTCGTTTGGACTCCAAACCACCAAACCGAGAATAGAGAAATACTTGATTGGCAGTTTTCTTGTCAAACACATCTCCTTCCTCTGAAGTCTGAAAGGAAGAGAAAATAGTTCTGATCCTCATTAGAATATAAAACATTACAATAAAGGCCTGTTAGAGCAGCATTTATAGATTTCTTTCTGCTTAACAGCGGATTCATCTCACTCAGCATGGTTTGGACTTGAAATTGTTTGGAGATAAAGATGACACATGCTCCGAGCTGAGTCTGTGATTTACAAAAAAACTCCTTTAAAATCTGAACTGTTATTTGATTTAAATCTTATAGACCTATGAGACCCAGATAAGTGCTGAGGATTTGCTTGTTTTGAGTTGGAAGTAACTTTAACTTCCAATTTTAAAATGTTTGCTCAGAATCTTTTTTTAAACTATCTTATGTTTAAATGCCATTATGTTATTGACTAATCCACCAACTTAATGGATTAAATGACAACTTTTTCTCTTCATAATCATCAGTCAGCTTTGAGTTTGTTTTTATTGGGTTGCAGATTCTTGAAGGTTCTGTTGAAATATGAATCATGGACAAGCCTGGAGGCTTTCCAAACAGTCTGCAGTGTTTCTGACTAATCAGTTATGCATACCAGCTAGCAAAGAAACTCTTACCCTTAAAGGAACTATACCTGATATTATTTTAATCTTTCTAAGAAAAATGGTTTTCTACGTGGTATAGTATGTGGTGAAAGGGGTAATTTCATTACAATTAATGACTCATTGATTGCGCAT
>JAVQJG010143850.1:0-24512 GCA_036024015.1 Craterocephalus amniculus
AACTGTGGGGGGAGTGAAAAAAATTCTAGCTCCTCCGTTTAGATGTTATTTAATCCTAAAGTTCCTCATTAGTTGTGGACGGGTCCTTTTGATTGACAGGTGCCAGATATCCGGGAAAATGAGGCCTAGCGTATCACAACCGCGGTTTTTAGCCGCTAACAGCGCTTCATATCTTTAACTCGCCTTCCTCCGTTGGCTGGTTAGCTGCCGTTAGCTGTGGGTTAGCTTTATTAGCACGTAACTCGGAGTTAAATGGTTGTCAATCATCCCTCCCCGCGCTCACAGCCCCCCTCTCCGCGCCTCGTCGTCTGCCATTTATGGGCTTTCCGGCAGTCACGAGACTCGTGACGGTGCCAAGATGGCGGAGGAAGGAAACGCCCAGTGTGCATCACTTCAGCTCAATACAATCCTATGGGTCACGTGGTTTAAGGGTTTGTCCATTCTTTTTACAGTCTATGGTGCAACCCCACTGTACAACATTAGCAAGTAGCATATTTCCTGCTAGCATACAGGTTAGTCCTCCTGCTGACCATGTGTGAATGATGAAGATGAAGTTTATACTGCAGTGTGGGGCTAATTGTGTTATTGGTATGGCTTGGAGTGTATTTGTTTCAAACTGAGCTTCTCAAATCCACTACGTTTTAGCATTTTAGCAGAAGGTTTTCATCATAAGGCCGAAAAAGCTTCACATGCTAATATAATGTCTGCACCCGATTTTGTGCAGTTTCCCCTGCTCAGGTAACAACCACTATTACATTTACAGAGGTTTTTCACAAGAGCTCTGACAGCTGAAAGAACAGCTTGTAGCGCCAGTACCGAAACATGCTGCAAGACAGCAAAACATAACTTGTGCTTCTGTTAATTATTCTGTATGCTTCTACCTTATATTTGGATAGTAACTCAATAGGATCTCTCAGCCGCGGTGGTGAGGGTGATGATGTGACAGAGAAAATCAGCATAGTACAAAGATCTTCTTACAGCTGGTGAGAGAAAGCACAGGGGCCAAGCAGCTGCACATAAAAGGCCATTTTTGATTTATTGTTTCAGACCTCCTTGGAGAGCTAGCTGGTTAGCAGGTTTGAACTCTTTGCAGATACTGGAGGTGCTTGGATGAACATAACTGACTTTAGATTGATAAATCTGCAAATTAGGCAAAAGGAAAATGTTAATTTACCAATTAACCAATACACTATCAAATAAAAGAGATAATTCAGAAAAATAGCTAAAAAAATACATAATTTGAAACTGGATTACACTTTCTCTTGTGGTTTTTTTAGTGTCATTATCTTGACATGAATAATAAATGATCAAAAGTGTAACATAGAATTGAGATTGAGAAATGTTTGTTCTCCTGCTTGAGAGGATTTTAGTCCTCATTGGTTGTCAACACGTATTAAACTGATAAATGCAGCTTTCAATTAAATCTATGACTGTTCAAAGAGAGAAATAACTTCTAAATCTGCGCCTGAACAAAAGTTTAAGTTTGACAAAGCCACCACTAAGGCTGGGCAATAAATCGATTTTATCGATAAATCGAATTTGCAATTAAATTTTTTGAAAATCGAGATTTTCTTAGCCGGAAATATTTTGCCGACATTGCCTTCCCTCACCTGCACAACTGTATGCGTGAAAGTAATATTTTCATTGTTCACAGTGGCAGGGCCTGCCAGCTTGTTTTACAAGTTTGTTTCACAACTTAAAATATCTGCACTTTGAATTTAGGTCAACTTCCTGAATGGTGATTGAAATAAAAGCATGTTTTCCCATAAAATCTAATATTTGTGATCTGTTTCAAAGAAATAGACAGGAAGACTAAAGGAAATCGATTAAAATCAAAAATCGGATTTGGTTTTAAAAAATCTGAGATTTTAATTTTTGGCCATATCGCCCAGCCCTAGCCACCACTGACCCTGATGGTCTTATTGTATTTACCAGCTGCAGGAAGCATGGCAGGCATTGTGGGTTCCCATAAAAGATACCAATGTGACCAGTGAGAGGAAGACCATTTCCGAGCAAATCGCATGTCATTTCATGGACATTTTCCAGCGGCAAACAAAGTGACATAGAAGGAATATCACTCCAGAACTTTAATACTGAAATTTAATGAAAACCGGTGACTACAACAGATGATGGCATAAAATAAGACCAAAGTCAGTTTCAGACAAAAGTGCTGGAAAAACTCAGGACAATCAGATATGGATTCTCTCCGAATTTAAATGTTTAAATGTACTTTATCAGGAGGACTGTCCAACTAAGACACACTATCAGAAGAGGAAACTGACTTTGGTGCCACCTGAATACAGAGGTGCCAAGATATGGTGCAAAAACTAATACAATATTTAGATTATAGCGCATATCCCTGTAGTTATGTATAATGATAAACTTGTGACCTCCTGCAGAGAGCTTTAGCACACACAGTGGCAGTTTGTAACCGAGTGTGAATCAACCACTGATGTTACTGAGTCTGAAGCCATGTCAGGTGGATTTCCTTAGCGTTGAGGGTGGGTCGCTGTCTCAAGTGGAGGATTTAAGTATCTTGGGGTCTTGTTCACAAATGGGAGTAAAACAGAGCTGGAGATTAACAGAGGGATTGAAGCACTTATTAAGTGGTGTACACTGATAAGGGAAGGTTTTGATTTACCTCTTGATCTACATCCAGATCCTGGCTTGATATCAAGAGCAGCGGGGAATGAGCAAAGGAACAAGTTTGCAAATGCAGGCCATGATGTCAGAAAGGTGCAGAGTTCAGTTATTGCTTGCTTTTTGAAGGGATCTATCAGAAGCAACTAGTTGAGGTAGTTCATACATCTGATGCCTCCCACACGTTCCAGGAGAAGAGTTTCAACCCTCTGGGAAAGACGCTCTGACAGATTACATGTCGCAGGTGGTTTGGAAAATCCTTGGTATCCTTGAGAAAGGGTGGGTAGAAAGAAGGAGGTCTGCTGCTGAGACCTTAACCCAGATAAGTGGCAGAAGATGAATGGACAGACGAGTGGATGATCTGTTTGGCTGTAACTGATACGCAAAAGATTCAAAGAGGAGAATATGATGTAGTATCTGTTATCAGTGAGCAAAGTAGCGCTGCATGTTCTCATGGGATTCTGTCATTTTTCCAGATGTCTTTCTAAGATGCCGGTTTGGCAAAATTCACCAGAATGTCGTGGACAGCTGTGTTTTCTCATGTAATCCAGTCTTAAGACATTTTCACACACACACACACATGTAAGAGTAGTGATCATGGGGTTACATAAGAAATTTAGAGGCAATTTCCTGGAACAGACTGTTTTAAATATAGAAATATGTCGTAATTGATTATAAGAGATGATTTGATGTGATGTACTTGTTTCTTTAGTTCCTATTCACTGAATATTATAACACAATTATAACAGATTGAGACGAAAAATATCATTGGTACAGTACGATATCAGTATCGGCTGATATTGGCTTCAAAATTAAATATAGGTTATCAGCCATTCCACTAATAAATACGTCTGTTTTAGGTAGAAAAGGATGCACAAGTCTTACTTATTTTGGTTAAAAACAGTTTCATGAGTACATTTGACATGACTTTTTTTAGTTTTGCAACAGAGGAAACAAGATAATCCGCAGTTCGGTGGGTAGGTTTCTTGGGGGGGGGGTGATACTGGTATCGGTTATTGGCAAAAATTAGTTATAAAACAATCGGCATGTATCAACCAAAAATCCAATCTCATGCATCCCTGACAAATGCAACTAATGTGGACTTTAATTAATTTTGTTTAACTGTATTATGTATTTGTGATACAAAAGCTCCTCTTAAAGACATTCACTGATCTTCCATTATCCTCACTTAAAGACAATAAGGCCACTTTGTTTTCTACATCACCCATTGCTGAAGATGGATGACTTCAACCATTTTTATGGTATATTCCCCCGATGTGACATGAACAGAAGACTTATGAGAATGTGAAACTCAACAACGAAAAGGTGAAACACCATGCTCCGATCACATTTTCACGAGACACTAAAATCATCCATCTTCCACTCTGTGCTCTTTCTGGCCTTTGGCTGAAAAACAGATTGACCAAATCCATCATGTGGATTCCCACCGAGAGGAGCATCTTCATGTTATGAATTACAGTAGGGAAAACATGGATAAGTGGGCCAATAGGCGATTACATGCTTATCCAGGCAGAATCGGGGTAAAATGACTGGCTCAGGAACATATTAAAAACGTTATATCTGTGCTTTATTTGCTTCGCCTTACATTCCATCTCGTATGATAAATATTGTTGATACAAGGCATATTTAGGTGTCATAAAAAAAACCATCAATACCCTGCAGGGAGTGTTCAGCAGCTGTGTGAAAGCTTTTATTACTCTGATCAGTTAAACAGCCCATCTGCTTATCTGTCTGATGGTGTTAAGCAGCCATGACACCAACTTTTATCAGTGACGGAGCTGTGTGTGGGGACGAATGTGTAAACACTGGGCCGCCTGAGTGTTTCAGAGACCCATAACCAAGTAGTGGATTTCAGTTTATCGTTTCATTCAAAAAAAATACGCAATCCTGCATGCACGGACGCGCACAACACACAACCATCTGTCCTCCTTCATCACAGCAATTCGTAGAAGGATTACAATAGACAGCTGGGTAGCACAATTACAATACAATGTCCCACATATAGCAGGCCAACGGGTTCACTGTTTAGTCCAAATGTGCTGCTGCAAGACTGATTTAAAACACCAGGGCGATTTCACACAAAGGTGACTGTCAGGAAATGATTGATGATAAGAGTTTAAACGGGCTGTTGTATTGGCGCCCCAGAATGTCTCTCGACTTTCCATTCAGGTCTTAGTCTGTAGCTGCTCACAAAGAAACAAGTTCAGTTTCATGTAATCACTGAAATATTCATGAAGGAAGGAAAAAAGTACATTTTGAATTTTTGTTTTTCATGCACTTCATTAGGTTCCTTTTTTAATATTCTATCCCATGTTTTTACTTGTTTCAATTAAATTTAAATTCAATACAAAACAACTATTTGTCCTCAAGGGCAATTTACTGTAAGTGTTCTGTATTTTTATCTACATCATTGCTTTTGTGACATCTGTATGATCACAACTATAGTTTAATTTATTTTTATTTGTGAAGAAGGTCTTTTTGCCATCAGAATTGACCTGTTTTAAGTTGGGCATTATTAGTGTAGTAGCAGAATTAGGCCAGCAGATAGAGTCTCTCCTAAAGTGAGCACTGGGTGTGGTATTCTATCGGGAGGTGTGCATGCTCAGATCAGAGCCTGCCTGCCAAATCGCTCCGAACCTGTCAAAAAAAAGGACCCCCAAAACATTCAGCACAGTCATTTAAATGAAGTTGGAGCCCACACGCTGCATAAGGCAATAGACATAATTTCCCAACATCAGTGGAGTTTCATCAGGCAATGACATCAACTAGATTCTCACAACCCAACCTTCTTTTTAACTAATTAAACCCACATCTATCCAGCATGGCCCGGCTGTCTTTCTATTAATGCTGCCATTTCTAAAGCATTGTCTAGTGAAGGTCATCTAACTTCAACTAAATTAACCATATCAGTCTCACAGATAAAAAAAATAAATATGTTAGTAATATTCTAGTTGATATAGTAAGAGTTTGTGAAATTGAAATTAGGTAAACTTATACAGTTATCACCAAAGGAAAAATCTAATTAATTTAATTTAATTTCATATGAAACTGCAGTAAATTTGTGATAAATACAGGCAATAACGAAAATCTGGCTCACATTAGCAAGCTGCTTTTAAACTGCAACTAGAGCCAGAGATCCTGGCATTTGAACCAAATGCTACTCCTCTTTAGTCTGGAGTGTGCGATTACGAACGAGGACTCGTCTGAGCATAGAACTCTTCCCCATTTTGCCACCATCCATTTCAGATAAGTCTTGTGCCACCGGACACAACAGCGCTTTTGGACCATGCTCAAATATGGCTTTCGTTTTACATGATGGAGCCTCAGTTGCATCCACAGATGGATTGTGTTAACCCAAAGTTGTTTCTGGAAGGATTCCGAGGTCTATTTACTAATGTCAGTGGCACAATATTTCTGTTGAGCAATGCAGTGTTGCCTGAGGGCCCAAAAGACCACAGGTACCACAGGACCACCTCTGTACAGGAGAGGTCTTTGACCTAGCCCTATCGCAGAGAGACGTATCGAGTTTCCATCAATCTTTTGATGAAGTTTTGCTCTGGAAATGACGAGTTGCAAAGTCTTTGCAATTTCACATAGAAGGACTATTGTGTTGGAACCTTTAACAATCTTTTTACACACACTTTCACAAGTTGGTGAGTCTCTTCCCATGTTTACTTCTGAGAATCTCTGTCTCTTGGACATCCCTTTTATATCGAATTGTCTTACAGACCTGATATCAATTAACTTTATTACTTGCTGAATCTTTCTTGCTTTTTCAGACATTTGCTGGCCCAGTGCCAAAGATTCCGGACCTGGAGCAAACATCCCATTTGACATGAGCTCATTTTGTGTATTGAATTGTCAGATGTCCCAGTTTAGACATTTGTTATGTTACGTACGTTCTGTTGTGAATAAAATATTGGCTCGTGTGATTTGAGGTTCTTTTAGTTTTTAATGTGTATAAATTTAAAAACATCCCAACTTTTCTGGAATTTGGGTTGTATATGGAGCTAAAACAGTCTGTTAATCATCGTGTTTTGAGAAGTGATTCTGCTTCCATGAGGACAAGACATCAAAACTTTAAAATACTTACTTGATGTGCCGTATAAAATCTTTAATAAATCATACTCTCAGTTGGGTATTGTATGACATTTATGAAGGCCAACAACTAGGCAGCAGTGATGCTATTTTAATTTACTGCAATTCAAGTTAACTTGTCATTGTAAGCCTCTGCAAAATTTGTCAACAGCAAAGCCCAAAAGATGGTGTCCCCCCTATAAAATACATGTAAGCAGTCCATGTCAGGCCAGACCTCCCAGAATACCAATCCTGAAATTACTTTTTTCTTTGCAAAAAAAAAAGACAGAACATAAACCTGGCAAGCTGTTGGCCTGAATTGTGAGCTCACATCCCTGAAGGTAAATAAATCAAACATTGGGGGTGTTTCGCCAGGTGCAGCAAAAGTTCCCCAGTACCAGTAAACTAGCAGCAAGAGACAGATTCTAATCTAAGACCCAGTCCTAATACCTCTGTAAAAGCCAATAAATTTGTTCCACGGAGTTTCTCAAACTGTTTTCACCAACATTATGAAAGCTCCGGTCTTCTTCAAAGTGCCGTCTGTGGTTAGAACTGGATTACTGATGCATTCCTGCTCCCAAATTAGCCCCTCATTTGGGGACATGCCCTTCCATCTAACAATCTTAATTTCCATATTTTGTGGAATTCCCGAGTCCTGATCTCATCTGGCTGGCAGCGAGGCAAATAATCAAATGCTGCCCTGCCTGTTGCATGGCATCTTTAAGTATTCGGCTCCATAATCCACCCTCCATTCTTTTAATTGTGTACAACGTTGTTGGAAGCCAGCTGCACACTGGGCACAATGTGGAAAGAATGTTGGATGTTTACCAGTAAGCTGAGCTTTCTGCCAGTTACTAAACTTACTTTCAGTTGCTTTTTCTTTAGAGTGTATGCGTGATGGTGGCCGAATGCTACATCAGTTAGGAGCTTCAACCACAGTTGTACTCTATCAAATAATGAGAAAAGACTAATTTTAAGCTCACTTCAAAGTAGACTTTAAACCCAACACTTATCATATTACATTCCCTGTGAACTTTCTTTCAGAATTGGTCCGGTGTTCAAGTTTTAATGGTCTAGTCTGATAGCAATTTCTTATAAGCTCATAAAGCTATCAGTGAGTTTATTACTCTGAGTCTCTGCCTCCCTTTTTAATAACATACTAGTGATTCACTCTAGATTCTGATCAATTTGATAAGTGCATGTTTTTTTTCTAAAAAAGCAGAAAAGCCTCTGTGAAAATAATCTAACTACTTCATTTTATGCATTATTTTAAGGTTTCAATAAATGGTGAAATTGTAATTTTCCCTCATTAATTTACATACAGAAATCCCTCATTAATTCTCATACAGAAAAGAAAACCTCACCCATAATTCAGACCATTCCAGCTTTGTTCCAGTTTTCTGATGAGATCAGTAAACGCGATGGAAGGCATTTATGAAATGAGTATAATGGTCTTTCCTTGGCTGGATGCATCTGTTCCCCATTGTACCAGCAGGTGAAGCATTAACCCAGTGTTTGTAGTTTGAGGCAAGTTGTTCTTCAAAACTTTTCACTTGTAGATTATTTCCTTATTTCTGGCTTATTTACCCATCTGTGCTGTGAACAAGCATCCTAATAGCATGATGCTGCCACCACCATGCTTCACTATAGTGCTATAATAAAGAAATTATTTTTTCCATAAGAAATGAGGCTTGGACTGTCAACAATGTCAAACTTTTAAAAGTAATGATAAATAATGACTTCAAGAGGCAATGAATTGATTACCACAAGATATAAAAACAGCTGCTATAATCCATTTGTCTTATTCTGAATGCTTTTCATATGGGTTGGAAATGTCTCATGCTCATTATCAACATCAATGTGAATTTCATCACAATTTAGAGATCAGTTTCATACCCATCTGTACTTGGACTTCAGCACCAATAATCTTTTACACCAGATCAGAGAGTTTGTGCTCCCAGATTCCTTTAAATGGAATTTGGTAAACTCCAAACTCCACAATGGCTAATTAGGGCCAAAGATGTATTAACAACGTGTTGTGCATGCATTAAAACCATTCCCACAAACAAAACAGATAAGACCAGGCAGATATACCATACAAATTTAAGACAGGCAGTATTTCTTACCCTTTCCCTAGTTTAAAAAGACAAATTAATATGTACAATTGACTATCGAATTGCATTTTAAAACAGTATAAAATGAATTCCCAGGGTCATTTTATCTGTTCCTTCCCATTAGTGCTCTCTGGCCTATTTGTGTTCCCGATTTTGAAACAACCACAGAAACATGGTTCCCCTTTCTGATTATCTCAAGTTCACATCCAAGTTTACATCTAATGAAGTTGTGCCTCCTCTTCACTCCTCTGTCAATCACCTTGCCTGATGTCTTGTGGAACATGTATAGTAAAAATGGCTGAAGCTGCTGCTTTCTGCAGTAGTAATGAATATTGCAATGGCAATATCGGTTGTGATATACATAAACAAATACCTCAGCAAATGAGCACAGATGTTTTGACGAAGGCTGCATTCCACTTTTGCACCTGTGCATGAATATTGGTCAGAGTCGGAGAACTTCCACTGAGGGAAATGCAGCCTTTATCAATACACCTGTGCTTGTCCCACTACTACAAGTCAAAGTGTCTGCCACAAAAAAAGTCAATGGCGAGCAGTTTATTTGAGGCCCAGCAGTCTTTTATGATACTTGTGCATGTTGATGATAGTAAATCTTTAACATATTGTGCAGCTGTACTTTATCTATTCTACTTCATTCAAAGTGATTTTTTAAAATCTTAAGTAAAATACACACACCTATTTTAACCAATGCATGTACGGTACTCTTCTTAATGACTACAAGTTTTAAAACATCTCAAGAGTTAGTAAAGCATCTGACTTAAATGTAGAGCAGCTTAGAAGGTTTAATGGCATTTGTAATATCTCTCTTCTTTTTTTTATCAAAGTATCAAAAATCTGTCTTCAACATTATGGATTGTTGGGTGTTGATCCATAATATTAATTTATGCTTCCGTCACCATATATGCAAATGTTTGAGATCCATTTCACAAAAAGTAAAGTCATCAGCCAGTGCCTGATGAAAGGATTACATCAGCATATTTCTCTCTTTTTGCATTCGTAGATTTAATCCGTCAGTTTTATGCACCTGGCCTCAGGTATAATTAGACAGGCAGGGTTAAATTCACATTTAAGTAATCCTACTCATAGATTTTGACAGGTGCCTATGTGTATCTGGCAGAGCCTAAGAACAAGGTTTCATCAGCTCCCCTTATCCATCTCTTGGATTAAATGGAAGGAATTTGGAAGTTTGGAGATCATATTGTGATTTTAAGGAAAAGTTCTTTGAAATCCTATCCAGTTTAAGATTGACTTCAAATTAAGTATAATTACATGTTAATGTGAATTAAATTCCGAAAAGATCAATTAAATATCCGCTAGATAAAAATGACTGGATTGGGAAAGGCATTTACCTGCAGAAAAACATCTACTAAATACACCAAACTCTAAATATTTAGTACCATTAGAAGCACTTGCTGTGACTGGATTTACTTTTAACAGCACCCAAGTATCTGCCTTACAGGATTTCCCCAACTCACGATGGCATGCGATTTGTCTTTTAAATAGAACCATCACCCCAAGGGACTTTATCCATAACATAGAAAAGATCACGGACAGCAATGATGTAGCAGTCAACGTGATGTGACAACTTTATGTTGTCCGTTAATTGTCTTGTGAATATGTTAGGATCCCACAAGGTGCAATTATCCCAGAAGACTGACATGCAATGAAGTGAAAACACAGGGAAAAAATCTCAAAGTGGAGGTCAATATGCCATAGTAAGTACCCCAGATGGATTACACTTTAGAAAAAAACATTTCAAAATGACAGATAGCGGAAAAGGAGAGTACTGAGCATCGGCTGTTGATGCCAAAAATGGAGGATGATTGCCGAGACTTGTGACAATGACAGCTTGTCAAGAAAAATTATTCAAACATCCCTGTCATACTTGTGTAATTGCCGACAAGAGGGAGCGGTTTGATGAATGACACCCCTGACATCTGGGACGCAGCCAAAAGGGTGTTTTTTTTAGAGGTGGGGTGGGGGAGGGGGGTGGGGTGCAGAGGTGGATGTGTGGGTGAGGGGGTGACTTGGCACATTTTGTCTCCCACATTCCCTTTGTGTTAAAGAGACAGATCAGAGGCGCCATGTGAGCACTTAAATACGCCATTAGAGAATTGTCTTACATCATCCATGAGTTTACAATAGGGGCCCATATTTTTCCAACTTGTTTCAGTACGTGTGGCTGTAATGTAACTTATGCAAGTCTACCTCCTGCATATATGGTGATATCCTGCAGAGTGTGGGCTTTGCTGGGATTTTTGGTTCAGATTGTGCTATGATTTCTTTACGCATGTGTGCAAATTCCAGCAACGTGAGCATGTTCATTCTAACTGAAGCATGGCAGGTCACTCCCAAATAAACTCAGCGACAGTGAGACACAGCATACCATATGTCTCTCTGTGCATTAGGGCTCCCTGTGGGCCCTTCTGATGAGCACTCTGTTATCTCAGGAAAATCATTTAACTCCGAAGCAGCGGCAGAGCTCAAGTAGCCCTCAGAGCTCCAAGTAGTTTGTATATAAAGCCAGGTCACACCGGTTCATCGGAAATGGAACGATTCAGTCTTCAGGGTGTTGCTGGACTGATCTCACCCCGAACTATTGAAGAAATTCTTTCCCAAACAAACTATTGTAAGTTAGGATAACACTTAATTTGCTCCAATAGTGGTACGCTCCGAGGGAGAGTCCACATATGTGGAGAGAATTACTGATAGAAGTGCTGCTTCTTTGTGTACACAACTTAGAATTAGCCAAACACACAAATGCACCAAGTATTAAACAAATAATAATGGAATGGATAATGTGTTTAGCCATAAGGACATCAAGTTCTTCAGAGAAAGTGTGGCTTTGTGAGTTTTTGTATCAGGAATAACACACTCGTGTTAATATTCTCTGACATTTAGGAGTGAGTTTGGCTCAGAGTCAAGGTTGAAGCCAAAAAGAGGAAAGAAATGTCAGCTCACATCTGCAGTGTGAACTATGCTCATCAAGGTGAGGGTAACATGACATTCACACTTTTCCTCACATACTGCTTTGACTCTAAAGACAGAGAGGAACAGCCTTCTGTCAGTGGACCATATCACTTGGCAGCACATTCAAGTTTGATGTTTAAGGCTTCAAGGTGGGAATTCTTTGCCTTTATTTCTCATATGCAGGCTCAGTTTTCTTTTGTACTCAGTTTCAGCCACAGATTTATGTCTAATTCACAACCGCTGACACTGAAGCATTAAAGTTGCAGGTTGTATGCTTACATTTCCATTGGCTGCTTTGCCTCATGTGAACCCACCAAGCTAAAGCCTGACATCTAAAAGATTTGCTGCACACTCGTCAGCCTTGTTCAACCTGGCTGTGAAGCTCTTGTGTGTTACAAAAGACGGCTGAATGTCTGCTACTGAAATTAAACAAGAAAGATGTTCAAAGCAAAGAAAATAATTGGATTTGGCTCAGCTTAAATGTGAGTGTGTGCTCAGCAATGTGGCTGTATTTGCACAGCTGGAGCCCATGCCCAGGGTCATCTCAGCAGGGAGCAGGGTTTGGCACCGCCGGGCACAGCTACAGCACAAGCCCAGCGAAGAGCGCCATTCCTGCCGCTCCCCGTCCTTCCCTTTCAGACAAAAATGAGAAACTCAGAGGAGTGACAAAGCAGCATTTCAGATGTGGATGACATTTTCTTCTGCTGCAATGTGACCTGGCTCTTGCCTTGACATCATAGGACTACATAAAAAGCTGTTTTGTCTTCATTATATTAAACTAAACTTTCTGAGGCTCATCCACAATTCAGCCTCAGAACAGCCTCAAAACAGCTTCTTCAGATTAAATACGACAAATCTGACAGGCTGGCTGAAGAAAGTTTGTAAGTTTCATCTAAAGAGACGTTGACTGTGTCTAACTTATGTTAAGTCTATCAAAATGACAAGCAAACCTCTGATGGCATAAAACTCTGAGCCCAAGTGGTTGGAAACACTGACATGTACACAGACTGAGGACATGAATCACGTTTACTGTCAGGAGGAGCAGGTATTACACAGGCGTGCAATGCTTCTGCACGCTGTGCACCCTTAATCATGTGGGAAAATACAGCTTGTCAAAGATATATCATGATTGATTTACAGCACAAACACACAAAGACAGGAGGATATATTAGTCATTTTGATTAGCGTGTTACCTACATGAATACAGAAAATGAAATCTCAGCGACCAGATACTAAAGAAAACCCAGAAAAATCAGAGTGGCACTGAGTTTGGCATTGTGTGCATATCTCAACAGAACCGATAGGAGTCCCTCTAAAATACATGGAATACTATTACAGGCCAATCTTACAACTTTTATGGAAATACAATACTGTGCTCCTTATCAAAGATGCTAAGGCTGGCTAGATACATGAGAGGCTTTGTCATGGACAACCTTAGAGTTAAAGACATAGTTCTTCAAACACTGGAGACATCTGACTCTACAATCTCATCATGGCCATGAAAGGCTATCATTTTTCTTACATTTCCAAAGTGTCTTTCAAAAGACGCACACCCCTGCAAGAAATTCCTGACAGAATTGACTTGCTCTGCCATCTTGAGTTTCAATCTGATAGCTTCCAAATTGTCTCTGCAACCAAAACCTTCTATATGAGCGCTGAGCAACCCTCCCATTGTTGCTAATGTGTAACAGAGATGGCCTCATACCCCACAGGTTTCACGTTGGCTACGGATATCCCGGCGACATAGACGGATCCTGAGGGTTTATCGGAAGATGTGAGGCCAATGAAAGCTTCAGGCACAGTTTTATGGTAATCTTGTACCGAACACTGCTGTGTGCTTTGGAACACGGGCATGACCCCTACAAAAACTCACACTGCACCAAATCAGTGCACAAGCCAGGCCTTTTTGGCTTCTTTCTCCGTCTATTCACTTGGAAAAAAAAGTTGAAGTCGTAATCAAGGTAAAACAATGTTTCATCCTTGCAATGCCAAGAGAACATGATATCCGAATAAGTCGCATTTGGCTCAATAAATCTGGATATTGATACAGGTGGCCTCCCAGTCTGAACAATGGATGTTCCAATAACAGATCCCCTTGGAAATTGAACAACCTGACCTTGGCCAGCCTGCGTGTTTCTGTTTCCAAGGATTAGAAAACCAACTGGACCCTTGAGATTACTCTGGTGCCCGTAAATATGATGCCTCTAGCAGGTGGACAGGTAGTGAGCCCTCTGTTAATCTTTAAGAGTTAGGTGGGCAGGAAGAAGGGAATTATGGGTCACAGGAAGGACAGAGTAAAAGACATGCACAAGGATGGTGGGGAGAGTTCTAAGTGAAACCCAACAGTTACAGCCAACAGCTGTAAGTAAACCGTATTCTTATAGTTTTAATAGAAGCATGGGTTTAACTTTAACATTTAAGCTTTTAGTTGTTAAATGAAAATATCATGTAATTCCAGGCGATGAATCACTTTTTACTAGCTGGTAAAGCTTTACTCCTCATGGCTTTCTCTTTTTAAAATGCATTTCATGTGATCATATATTTGTCTGCAGTGCATTTAGCACTGTCACCTTACAGGAGAGTGCGTAGCTGGAATTTAGACCGCAGCTTCCTCACACAGTCCAAAAACAGGAAGCTTAATTGGTCATTCTAAATCAGCCATACACTATGTATGAGCATGGCACATGGTTGTCTTTGTGATAGCACTGTAATGAACTGGTAACCAGTTCAGGGTGTCCCCGCCAATGGGTTCGTTATCTTAAGCTTTTATGAACTAGAGCCCCTTCCAAAGAAGGAAGCACCAATCCTAAGATGTAGCATGCCAAGATGACAGGGAGGAACTCGCCTACAAACACTCTACTCAGCATTGCCTTCTAAATGAAACACAATTTAAACCTCAAGCACTTGTAGGAGAACGGAAATGCACATTTTAGTGCTTCTGCCTTTATTTAAAATGACTGATGAAGGCCCATTGACAGCTGGGATAGGCTCCAGCACACCCGCGACCCAATTGGATTAAGCGGTTCAGAAAATGGATGGATGGATGGACTGATGAAGGTCCATGAAGATGAAGGGGGTCCCTAGTCAAGCATTCATTCTTCCCAAGGTATACTATCTTCTGGTTCACTTACTTCTGGATCCTCATGGTATTTCTAAGGAAAATGTGGGGGCTATCCCCTGATTCTCCTGACTCTGTAAATTGGTAGAGGAGTCCATAAATCAATATTGGCTGATGGGTTTCTGAGATATTTCCCTGCACCTCTATAAAAACATCTGTAAAACAGTTCACTTTTATAGCTTTTAATTTTGCTCAGCTACTCATCAGATATTATTTTACAAATTCACAGAATTTTTACACTGCTCTCCAGTGGTTTTCACTGAAAGAAATGTGGTATATTTTTAGGAAGATATAACCGTTTATTTTCAACTCTGTTCCAGGTGTACTTACCCTGACACAGTAAAGTATCATGGTTATTCAGACACTTCTGTAATAACCTATCATGTCCAGCTTTCTTCTGAACCCATCGTCAAGATAAACCCCATTTATTTATTATATGTTGTTTATTGACAGGAGGCAGAAAAAATAAGACTTGCCACAAAGACGTTAACCAGCTTAATGTTGACATGTGAGTATGTTGGCGACCACATCAATTTTCCAAGCAAAAGACAGTCACTCAATCTCTGAGCTACAGTTACAGTAAGCTCACTAAATCCTGATAAGTGAGTTGTTCCTAATATTCTAAATGCTAAAAGAAAAAAAAATACAACACTTTTTCTCATAAGTTCATGTAGCACATTTACGAACTCTTACTGGGAGCTTTGACTCCTTTCTCTTTAGAAGTGGTCAGTCCAACATGCTAAACTAGCCAATAAAGCAGAAGCAGTCCAAATATGTTTTTAGAATAATAGAGGATAAAAATGGACTATAAAGAAGTTGTTGCAGCCAGAGAAATGATAGCCTTTGCTTTGGGTTTTGGGCTTTGTAACCCAACACACATTTTAAATTCACTGTAAAACACCAAAGGAAAGGTAATACTCCTTAAAAGCACTGCAGGTCTTGTTATGGAGGTCTTATGTAAGAATAAACGTTTAGTGTTAAAGCTTAAGTTGAAGACTTTTACATCACCTGGACTCATTTACATGCTTCTTCAATACTCCAACATCCTTCTTTTCTAACTACAACATAAATGCTGATTAGGGATGTAACGATTCACTCCAGTCACGATTCGATTCTTGATTTTAAGTTCTCAATTACTATTATTTACAATTTTTTTCTAACAAAATAATTTTAAGTTATTTTAGTTATTTTATGGCCAAATGAATTGTCTTTTTCTTATATTTGCCTTTTTCTCTAGTTTAAAACTGTGACCTACTATTTATTGCCTGTTGTACTAACAAAACTTAACACTGAACAAATAATTATTATAGATATGGAAATGATCACAGATCTTTTTATAAACAAAAAAATTTTTGTTTTAAACGTCATCTGCATTGATTGCAGTGATGCATTGCATGCAAATCGATTTTCCTTTTTTCTTCATCAATTGCCATTTAAACCAGTTTGAATTGATTTTAAAATCAATTTCCGTATTATTGTTACATCCCTAATGCTAATAGACCATTTGCAGCTTATATTTACATTGTTTCGTTTCAGAAGGTCATTAAATCCATGAACTGTTCTCATTCAAATAGGAGTAGAGGAAGAACCAATAAACATGATAGTGACTTTAACATGACGAACTATAAAATGTTCTGGTGGCGACATATTTATTAATGACCACAAACCTTTTCATTTCAACAGCAACTACATTCTCTAACTCACTCTTTAGAAGTTTAAAAGAGCTCTATAATGGAAACACTTACTACCGCTGTGTGATTGACGAAGTAGCAGAGGATGGAACCATGAAGCCCCGTGTTCACAGCGGCATTATGAAAACAGCTGGGCGTGCCTGATATTAATGAGACACAAGTGGTGGATCTGCCCTGATTCACTTACAGTACGTCATCCAGATAACTGGGGCATGCAAGTTCACAGAAGGTCCATGAGCCAAGCTGGTTGCTGTTATACTGTAAAAACTCCCAACGTGCACAGCTGGATCCTGCATACTGACCAATACGAGTCACTGATGAGTCCTACCTACAGGGGAGTTTTGCTGCCCCGCGCATGAGAGTGTGCGCTTGTGTGTTTAGTGGGTTCATTTGTTCTGTTAAATCTGGGAACCAACTGGCTAAGCCTCTGCAGCAGGCTGGATTAGGCCAGCGGAAAGAAAAACAACCCATCCTTTGTCTTGTATCATCACTTAAAAGCAGGGAAATGTCCTTCAAAAGTTATCTTTGTGGTTGGAAATGTCAGCAGCTGGCTCAGTGCATTTAGGAGGAAAAGCTTCAATCTGATACTTTACAAAAGTGGGTTATAAAGTCTCTTGAAGTGTACAAAAATAGAATGAAGGCCAAGCAAAAAAAAAACAAACAAAAAAAAAAAAAAGGTGCCATTTCTTGCAAATTCTACATCTCAGCAAACCGCAACAATGTTTCAATCTTTGTGTCCTGTTTTTTTGATGCAGGAAACAATCCTGCATGGACACCTTCCCCGTGCACAGCACTGCAGAGGAACAGGACGGACCGCTCCCGGGCATTCATGCACATCTACGCTACATTATAAGTCATGCACATGCATGCAATGGTCATCAGAGTTCATCTTTTATCTAATATACAGTGTGATGAGCAGGAAGTATGAGCGCTAAAGTAGGTTAGAGTCAGGAAAAGGGAGAGGCTGTGGATGACCCCCTCCGACCCGGGAGAAGGGCTGAGCAGGAGTAAAGGCCAAACAGAAATGACAAGCACTGCAAAGGAAAGCATATTAAGTCAAACAAGAGAGAATGAAACCAAAGAATTTTTTATCTTAATATTGATGAAAACCAGAATAACAAATATTGAATCAGACATGTAAGCTCACACTAATGTATTTAGTTTCAGAGAGGACTAAAAGATTGCGCATGTTGGAGCAAGAATCACCTCGGGTTGCATTACAGACACATGGTTGCACAGATAAATAGTTAAAAGAGACAAGTGAGACAGTTTTGGCACATATTGTTAAACCTGAACCTCCATCCTCACGCAGTGTTTGTCTCACACACCTGCACACAACAGCTGCTCCAGCTTCTCCACTGCTGCTGCAAGGAGTGGACAATGACCGCAAACCTGCATTATACAGCAACGCTTTCACTCTAACATTTTGAGTGGGGTGAAGTAGATTCAGTGTAACGTATTGCAGGCCTTTGGTTGGCTTTCTGTAGTTATAACAGCGGTCTGTAAACCTAAATGTTTTGTTAGAATTGCCCAATTCCACATCTGTTGTATAATTTAGTGGTCTGCAAGCTCAGTCTGGTTTTAAGGAAAATATCCCCCTGCAAAAATATTTGTTGTCAGCATAGATTAAGCCACTCCAAGTGCAACCGCATGGTGTAATATCAACATTAACGGCAAGCAAGCAGCATTGAATATGAGAGGAGAGAGTGGCGTTTTTGTTAGCTTTGGGCAAATGCAATAAATTCCAAACTTATTAATCATAAGGCTTGCAGCCTATTACATTAAGGAGTTCTTATTATGTGCTCAGACAATTTACTGAGCTAATTCACCATCCAACCGTTATGCAGTTAGCCTCTGATTAACATCTTGTGTGCTAAGAGAAAAAAAAATCATACTCACTTTTGCACATTTATGTCACTTTTATTAACCAGTTTTGAACAAGTTTTTAGAAAACGTGGACTCGTAGACAGAAGTATGATCTTTCTCATCATTTTGAGTGCGACACATACACTCAATGCAGATAAATGTAGAAAAATCTCTACCTGAAATGTTTGCATTGTATGTCCATAATCAAATTTCAACCCAACAGTATTTATTTGCTTAGAGTTTGTAAGGACAATAACACAAATTTGTGACTTTTTATCATCAAAATCTAAAAATCACAAAAGGAGCAAGATTAATTTTCATGTTACATAGCGTCTCATCTAGGTTGAGCTACACTCAGCTGTGAAGTCAGGTCACATGACTTAAACAGAAAACAGTCCAACTTGCGAACTGTCCTGATGAAATAACAAGAAAACAATACAAAGTAAGAGAATAAACTAAGCCTACAGGTTCAATCATTACCAACCAAGTTCTTTATTGAAATACCAGGAGTTAGTTTGGCTAAAGTGGATATAAACAGTTTTTTGCTCTTTTGTTTGATGATGTGGTCCGCAATCGCATGCAATCCTAAGGATATAAAACATAGGGGAAAAAAGTCTTGGCGTGCAGTAAGGATGATTCCTCTGATTTAGAACCTATTAAATGTATCTCCAGTGGGAAGTTTGGCCTGTTTATTTTGTCTTTACTGCTAATCTGTTTTTGGACATGTCATGTCTGATATGTAGTTGACTTTAGGTTAAGTGTAATTGTGATTTAAGCACTTGTTAAATTTATCTTTGCTCTGATGTTTTGACTGCAATAAACTGTGGAGAAAAGAGGATAATGTAGTTAGTTCTGTACTTAATCAAAACCGTTCTCTCATCTAAACACAAACAAAGTTATTTTTTCTCCTCACTTCCTTTACTCACTCTGGTTGTATTACAACTACTTAAAAGTTGGCTGTATATTCACATGAAGCACTTCTCATTTCTCCTCATGGAACGTTGCTATGAAATGAACCAATGGTTCTGGTTTCTGAACCGATTACAATACCTCTTCTTTTCTCATAAGCGTTATCGTTTAATAGTGTGACAATACAGCAAATAGACTATGACAGACAGACTATTGCATATTTGTGTTATGATGCCTGATCTCTTAGTCCCATATTGTGTCTCAATCTACATCATGCCCTCCCTCCCAAATAGATAATTGAAAGGGAAAAAATAATTACATTAAAAGCAAACACAATAAATCAACCAAAGAATGAGACATGCCACTGCTTGCTGTGTTTTTACTCACCTGTCAAACTTATCTAAAAATCATCCTCTTGTGTTTGCGTAACATTTATTCTCAGTTATGTTCTTTGTTTTCCATCATTTTCTTGCAATGATTTCCCCCTTTGCAAAACTGTTAGGAGTATAAACCTGTCTGATTACATAATGATTTGGTGTTGACTGAAAAGTCTGTACCTGTGCCGCTCATATCCGCAACCTGCTGCATTCCAGCTGCACCCTCCTGCCAATCAAATTCAGCTAATACATTTGTCTGTTACTGACACATACTTCTCACCAGTTTAGTCCATCACTGACAGTTTAAGACAAAAAAACAGAAAGCGTACAAAGCCTGCCATACTCTGTTAAAGAAAACATGTTTCTCCGTGACGAACCCCTGTCACATTCCATCTTCCTCCAGCCTAAACAAATCAACTCAGCTCACCGAAGACATTACCTCACATTGTTCTGCATCCTCACATTTTATCCAAAAGCACACTGAAGTATAGTTTTAGATGATGGGGCATGTACCTGGGGGTAAATATTAGATGAACTGAGAGGTTTACCAGAAGATATCTTGAATGTCAGCAGTTTTATCAATGAGAAATGTTATTCACGTATGATCAGTAGCGAGAATCTTTGATCCATTTAATCTTCCTCTTGAGCTAAAACTTCTCATTTTGACCAGAACAAATCATGTAAGGGTCACTGCACATAGCTGTCCCCTAGAAACCGAGGCAAAGAGAAAATTACAGATCAAATGAAAAGGCAAACATTGAAAAGGAAATTACTTTGCTTGGGTGTGACTGCTGAGCAGTGTCAAATTGTAAATGACTTAAGCAATTCTACAAGTCTCGGACCTTAAAACTGGGGGTTTCTGACTCGTTTTTCACAGTGCAGCGATATTCATCATGCCCATTCCTGGAGCCGTCATTGCCCTGCAGCACTTTGAAGCTGAGAAAGTGCACTTCACAACCTTTTTTTTTCCCCAGCCCAGGGCATCACGTGACAGCTGATTTGTGCTTTACAGCACCATGCTGCACAACAATACATATCCACTTAAGGCCCATTTATGCTTGACGCAGATGATGGATACGCCGACACACGGAAAGTTTCGTCCGTCTTCTGCGTGTTCTTACGCGCGTATTTGGTGTGTTTTCAGGCTCCTTGCGCATCCGTCATTCAACACAGGAGATGGGGTAACACCACCAGGAACTGCGGTGGCAGTGTTGAGCACAGTGGAGCAGAAACAAACCAGAAAAGAAGAAGATAAATGGGAAGAGCAAAACTGTAGAAGAAGAATGAAGCTTCAGAAATAAGGCTATGCAAGTGTTCAGGGCGCGTTGGTGGTTAGAAACAACTTTATAGCAGCGCGTTAATAGCACCAATAGGTGTCTGACACCAACGTTGTACCACAGATTTAACAATGAACTCAGCACTGCCCCCTAGCAGAGGTCAGTCATAGCAACGTAAAAGACGCATGGAAGTATGAAGAGACCGACGCATGAAAACGTTTGGAACAGACGCCCATCAGGGAGCATAAATGGGCCTTTACTTGCCTACAATTATGTACACGAAATTGTTTTTGGCTCGAAGCCGGCTTCTACCCGACGCTGCCATCATGTCAGAAACGTCCTCTAACGTCTTTCTCCTCTTCTTAGCAACAATGACAAAAAACTCTTTTGCCGCCGCCGTTTAGCTCTGCCATCAGACGGTGCTAACTAGAAGAGTGATTGTTAGCCACCTGCTGTGAACATTAGACTGGAGCGTGCACCGTATTAATAGCACGTCTAAAGAGTGATTGGCTGTCCAAGAGACAAATAAAACATACAGTGACTGCAAAAATGATTGGTCAATGTTTTTTCCACTCCTTTCACAGCTAATGTACAACCTCAACAAACAGTCTTATATATAGTCTAATATATATACATTCCTATGTATATCATGTACATAAGCTCCAGAAATACACAATTTCCACTGATTACTTTATTTGATGTTATATCTCGTTATGTTATGTTACATTATTTTAATTTTCCTTATTACGTAATGTTAAAGTTAATGTTAAAGGTATTTTTATATATTTTTGTTATATAATTTATGTTTATTTAATTTCCTATTTGTCTAGTACAAAAGGGTACTGTAAAATACCGGAGTTGAATTCCTTGTATCTATTCACATACTTGGCAACTAAAAGTGATTCTGATTCCGATTCTGATAATGAAAATTCTATGTTTAAAGATTTTATTTAATCATACCTTATGGGGAAGTGAACCCATTTACATTTAACATTGCAAAAATTGTTAAAAGATGCATCTTCTATAACACCTTTAAAGCACCCGTGACTAAAAGCCCACTACATTCTGATTAGCTGGGTTTGTGGAAGCCTTTACTTGCGAACACTTGCAAACAACAGTTTGTTTATTGTCCCTGTTTATGTGTGGATTTCGTCCAGGCACTCCAGCTTCTTCCCACCATCCAAAAACATGCATGGTCACTCTGATCTCCGTAGGAGTGATTGGGCAGTGACTGTGCATGTTAGTGGGTGTTTGTCTCCCTGTAAAAGACTGGGAACCTGTCGAGCGTATACATTTAATTGCTGTGATAGATTCCATAACCCCCAAAACCCTGAATTGGATTAAAGTTTATTCATCAGCGTAATATTTTTTTGGTCTTTGGTGAATAACCATGTTATATCCACAAACCAATAATCAAATAAAGATGCTCTGCTATCTGAACCGAAATATTTTCAAAACATTTCCTCAAAACAAGTCTTTCCTGTGTAATACTGGCTGATTTAACGTTGTTTCAGGGATGCAACAGGTAATTTATTTTCATTTTGGAGCAGCGTTCCATACAGTTTTACAGACCACCTATGTTACGGCCTATTTTCCTTCCTTCAATGAGAAGAAATATTTAACTCTGTTTAAGCAAAACCTTAAGTGCATAGTGTTTTCAAGGATGATATACAGATGAGCTGTATGTTGACAGACCTGTTTAGTAAGTGAAATCAAGGAGGAGGCATGACTCGCAGCTATAGTTTAATGTCTGCCTGCATGCCCTGCTCCTCTGTCAGTCAATCTATCTTCTCTCAGCTTTTAGCTAAAACAAGCTGGCAGTACAGTTAGATTCTTTCATACTGAGCTGACTCCAATATCATACCACAGAGGTGGCTTTACAGGCCACCTGGTTACTACAATCCCAAATATTCCAGCAATGATACCACTGATGCGATGAGGACAAAATCTACTGAAAACTCAAAAAGACAGAGTTAGGCCCCAGTGAGGTGAAGGAGGAGCGGGGGAAATCGACGGTGAGTGAAGCTCAATATCAAATGTGCACTTTTGCTTGTCAGCCTTCTTAGCTGTCATCAAGGAGAAGGGAGTCCAACTAGCCTGGTGAATGTGGGGCTGCGTTTTGCACTGTGTGATGTCACTGCATGGAGGCATGCTGGGATGAAATTCCACAGTGACACTTCAAATGCAACGCCAACATGAGCAGATGACTGAAAACAACTGAAAAGTAACCTGTGGGCGCATTTTTGTCATAGCATAAATTACTTTTAGGGGTCAACCATCAATCAAAGCCAAACATACAAACAGCAAGACTGAGCAGGCTTTCTGAAGACGGCGAGATTACCAAAAGGTCATCTGGAGTTTGCGGTCAAGTTCAGTCTTAGTTCAGTCCTTCCTCTCGAGACACCCGCTCATGTCTGAAATGTTGTGTTTCTGACTGAAATGCTTATTTAGCAATTAAGAGGGTTTTACAGACAGAAATTAAGAATCATTGTGTTTTCATTATTTGAGTAAGTGTAGCTTTGATCTTCAAATGACACTGGTCCTCTTCTTTCCCTTTCCACTATATTTCTCAGAAAGTGCAAACCAATCATCAGCTCAAAGGATGCCCTTTTGGGTTTTTTAAAAGCTGTGTTTGCAATTGGTCAGGACAAGGTGAGGTGGCTACTGAGTCGCAATCTGCAGTTTCATCACTAGATGCCACTAAACACACACAAAAGATCCTGGCTGCTCTTTAATCAAAATGTACTGTATTCTTATTATTTTACAATTTATCTTTTTTTTTTTTCAAAATGATGATTACATTTATGACTTTTTTGAGGGGCGATTAATTCCCAAAGTCCCCTCAGTTTCTCTTTTTAATGTCCAGGATTTTCTGTGCTGACTGTACCACAGCGCACACTGAAAAACAGCAAGTCTGTTTATATCCAATTGTTTATATACAAACATTGGAAACATTACAGCAAGAAAGCAATAGAAAGAATTAAAAACAAAAATAAATTCACAAAATGAGAAAATTAAAGAAAGAAAGAAACCCTCAGAAAAAAAATCAATCGTCATAATAGTCTGCAAATGGAAAGGTTTTTAACCCAGATTTAAAACTGCTGACAGTGTCAGCAGACCTGCAGCTTTCTGGGAGTTTGTTCCACATGTGTGGAGCATAAAATCTGAACACTGCCTCTCCGTGTTTGGTTCTGACTCTGGGAACTGAAAGTAGACCTGGCCCTGATGATCTGAGGGATCTGGTTGGTTCCTAATGAACCAGAAGTTCCTGAATATATTTTGGCCCTTAACCATTTAGTGCTTTGTAAACTAACGGCAGGATTTTGAAGTCAATTCTTTGACAAACAGGAAGCCAGTGTAAAGATCTGAGGACTGGGGTTATATGATCCACTTTCCTGGTCTTAGTGAGGACTCGAGCAGCAGCATTTTGGACT